>JACXVL010000319.1:0-77239 GCA_014898675.1 Athelia sp. TMB
GAAACATGTGCAGCGTGACGTTTGGGTGTGACAACACCTAGTGACGATTCGTGTCGCGTCGTCGTTTCGCGTTTGCTTTCCTACTATTCGTCGTTCGTTATGAATAACGCACTCGTCACTAATTCAAGTCACTCTGAAGGCTACACTACCCTCACATTTTCTCCGGATGGTCGATTTGCTTATACCGCTGGTAGCGATTCCATGGTCCGGATCTGGCGCACAAGCGAAGGTGCAGACCAGGAGCCTCCATTTTCGTCTGACGCAGATCAAGAAGTATACGCGTTGGCCTCTTGGAAAGACGGATGGGTGTCAGGAAGTGGAGATGGATTCGTTCGCTCGTACCGCGCAGGCGACAAGGCCATGACCGGTTCGTTAACCCAAGCAACTCTACCTATCAGGAGTCTTGCAGTGGACCCAACAGGATGCAGAGTTGCAGTCGCGTCTGAGTGAGCATACTTCCAATCCAGCGAGATATCTAAATTAAACCACCCGCTTAGCGAGTTCCCTGTCAAGATAGTCGATATTGAGGACAATAGTAAAATCACGATCCTCGATGGGCATACCAATGGAGTTCGCACAGTGACATGGCACACATCCGGGACTTTATTATCTACCACGGGCTCTGATGGAAAGATCATAATATGGGATGTGTCTCAAGATCCTGCAGTTCAAGAGAAAGTCATCCAGGGCGTGATACCAGTCGCGCTAGACACAGAGTAAGTCGCTTCGTAGACGCAATTTTGATCTGGCTGACCTGCTATTGTAGCCCCGAGTTTGCACATGATGCATCTGTAATCTGGCATCCCTCGGGTTACTACTTCTTCGTTGCAACAAAGACACACGATATAGTCACAATCTCCCGGCCCGGCTACGAGTATCCAAACCAAGACGGACGCTTCTCTGATAGCGAATTGTCAGGGCCTATCACTGCTCTCGCCTTATCACCCAATGGACTGTATCTAGCTTCCGCCAGCTTGGTCTCTGGCAAGGGTGTAGTTTGCATATGGAGCGTCGAGAAGAAACAAGTCCTGTGGAGGTATGTCTGCTCCTTTGCCTATGGACGAATACGTATTAACTTGATGAGCCAGATATCCGTGCTCTTCCGAAGCCACCATTACTAAACTCTCATTTTCGCCCACCCAGAATCTGCTAGCGTGGACAGATGAAGAAGGTGTCTTCTCGCGCTGGCCATCCCCAGTTCCTTCATCATTCGCCGACCCCATCAAAAAGCCCACAGCAGCGGACAAGCTATTTGATGACGACGTAGCAGCAATTGACGATGATCATTATGTGCCTCTGGACGATGATGACGACGAAATGGGTGTGGATGCTGACCCCAAGGACTGGATCGTTGAGGATCGTCCTGGAGATATGGATGATATTGCCGAGAGGGACAGAGTGAGAGGACGTGATCATTTTGTGAAAGAGATGGGTAAGCGCCATATACAGGGCGCTCTGCTTGCTGAGCTAATTTATATGCCCCCAAAGTCAGCATCACCAAGTCCCAATCCGCGTTCCAACCAGGCTCTACGCCCATGGACAGGAGGAAGCGGTACCTTGGTCTGTCCCTTGACTCTTATTCCAATAAACTTGGTTGACCGAGAGTTTGCATAGCTTTCAATATGCTTGGGGCAATCGAGGTCACTGAGGTTGACGATCACCATGTCTTGAATGTTTCATTTCATGACCAGTCGTCTCGCAAGGGATACACTATCACCGATCATAGCAAGTACGACATGGCTAGTCTTGGTAATTACTTGCGAGTTCTGTTCGAATAATTACTCACATAGAATGACAGGAGAACGCGGCGTGTTGTTTGCCTGTCAATCGCAAGGAGGGCATCCTGCACATGTCAGGTATAAACCATACACAGCCTGGTCCTCGGCTGCTTCCCATCAAGAGTGGACGTACGACCTTGGAGGCAATGTTGCTGTCATAGGGCTTGCGGCTGGTGGCTCTAAAGCCCAGAAGTCAGGGGAAAACGACGATGACACAGGAAATTTGGTCATCGCAACTAGCGACAATGATCTGACATTTCTTTCTGGCAACAAGACCGAGAGGTTCATCATGGGGCTTGATGGTGATTTTGTTTCAATGGTCGCTGGCGAAGAATGGGTGTTCTATGTCCATCGACCGGGCGCCACGACGATCGACGGTGCGGTGTTCACAATGTTTCTGGCGCGTATGTAAGCTTAACGCCAGCACAGGATCACAAGGGCTGATGGGAACCATCGTGACCTTCGATTCTTACTGCATTCTGCAGTCCAAGCCATTACCCATTCGCAAAGGGCATACATTGAAGTGGGTAGGCATTACGGACGAAGGTGTAAGTCTTTTGTATCGACTATCCGTGCTTCATAAGATTTAAAAGTTACCTAGGCACCCGCAATATATGATTCGTCAGGTCTTCTCCACGTCATGGCAAACTTCCGCAAGGCACATATGGGCTGCTGGGCACGCATGCTCGACACGAACGCGGTAGAACGCGGCAACCGGCAGGAATCCTACTGGCCAATTGGCGCCAATCAAGAGAAGTTGACGTGCATTATATTGAAGGTATCTACGCGATGACCCTTTGCGCCGTGTTGCTCACGACGCCGTAGGGTACAGCCACTTATCCCCACTTTCCAAGACCCTTCCCTTCAGACGTGGACATGCGGATACCATTCCGCGGAAAGAAAGGAACAGACTCTACTAAACCTACAGACACTGATATTGAAGAACAGTATGTCATTATCATCTTATAACCGTTACCATGGACTGATTGCTTTCTAGACTTGCTCGCTCGAATATATTCCTCGAAGGAGATCGCGATGCCTTGGGTGATGAGCTCACCTCTCCGGATATTGCCCGCCGAGAAGTGGAACAGGACAAGAAATTAATCAAATTGATTAACAACGCCTGTAAAGAAGATAAATCTGCTCGTGCCATCGAGTTGGTCAACGAACTCCACCATCTTCAAACGTTCGATAGCGCTCTCAAGATTGCCGCGTTTTATCGCCTCGTCGGATTGCGAGAGAAGATCGAAGCTCTCAAGTCGGAAAGAGAAGATAACGATCGATTGCTAGGCCAAAGAGATAGGCGAAGGGAGCTGGCAGCGCAACAAGCCCCCATACCTAAACTCACTACACGCAGTGGGAATATGTCGCCCCCTCCTGACCCCAATCGGCCGAAACCGCTGGAAGACTTCAGACCACCGCCTACCATGCACCGGCCAGGTCTAGCGCCTGCTGTTCCTGTCGTCGCAACAACGAAATACTCAGCTGCCAATTTACCAACCCGAGGGGTGCCAGCCTCTAGATCTACCACTCCCCCAGAAATCAAGCGGAAGCGGGATGAGGACGTTGAGGTCTCGCAAAAACGACCCGCGCTGGAGACAGATTCTATTTCTTCAAAGCCCAGTAAGCTTATTGATATCCGTCGGGGCGAGATATCTGAATTTACTCTACAGAGAACAACCCGTTTGCTCGCAAAGCAGGGCAAGAAACGAAAAATCCCTTCGCCCGAAAGGTGGACAACAAAACGATCCAGAAGAGTGAGAGTTTCTTTGACAAAGTCGATGCAGCCGAAAGCGAACCAGGGAAACGTGCGTGCTCGCTCTCCCCACCCATTGGAGAGAGAAAACATTGATTTGCGATATTACTGAAGGTCCCGCGGGTATTAAAGCGAAAGGCGCTAAGGAGCCGAGTAGGCAGTCTACATTATTTGGGCTTCCTTTAGGCCAGGCCGCAGAAAAGAAGTCAGGGAGGAAGAAAAAGAGTGCTGCTGAGAGCGAAGTCTCTCAAACAGCGTCAGACTCTGTTCCTGCTTCTTCATTACCACTGACATCGTCAGACATCACAATGGCTGAACCCCAATCTGAAGCAACGCTAGTAGAAACGCAGCTCTTGGACGAGCCTTTTGAAAAAGAAAACATGGAGACTACGGAATCGCAGGAGACGCAGCCCTTAGAGTCTCAAGATGAGAGCATGGATGCGGTAATACCTTCCCCTCTGCTTTGGACAGTCGATGCCTTACGCTTTAATTTGCAGGACCTTGAAGATCCCATAGAATGGCCGGCGTCCCCCTCAGCAATAAGTGCTACCGAATGAGGGTCCTGCATGATAAATGGCGATCTACCGCCAGGATATATTTATTGTAATGATCAGCTATCACATACTACAGCCACGCGTACTGAAATCCATCCACTTCAAAACCTAGTCTGTTTTTCTGCCATCCGTGATGAATCCGTCGTGTAACAGCAAATCCTGTGCAAGAATGAATTAGTTCTGTATGTATCGTGCGTATACGACTAAACTAACCTCTGGGGCAAAAGGCCATTCATCAAATGCTTTTACTATCGAGGCCCAGTCAGCGACCGTTAGGCGTCTGATCGGCGTCTTGATGTCTACTGGCTTTGCGTCTTCTGGATTGCTTATTTTTGGTAGAAGCGAGGGAGCCCCGGGGGCAAGATGGCTATGAACGGCATGAATGTTGAGCTTGGTGTCTTGGGTAATTACTACGACCCGTACCTAATTGCACTTTTGAGCGGTGTCGACTTCATCACGAAGAGCCTCCTGAGGCAATAATCCCATTTGTCTAGCATCAAATCGCCAATTACTTGTTCTTCCAGCGGCGTAAAATGCACAGCAACGAAAGGTGTCCCAATGCGCCTATTGTCTGGGACGGTATTGGATGGTGGCTTGGCTGCCGGGTGAAAGTGGTCATCGTAAGGTGTGAGAGCTTTCGCAGACATTACGGCTTTGCAACTTGCAGTTGCCTCGGCTATGATCGTGAGTTTGCAGCGCACAGAATCCGAGGTACTGGCAGAGATGCGCTTGAAATGTGGTCAACACAAATGTTGACTCAACTATGTCAAAAAGAACACCTACACTCCAAACCCAGTCACTTAATATAAAGCTAGAGGGAATACGGCCGTATTTGTATAGCCAAGTTCGCTCAGGTATACAGCGCAGGCTTTGTGCAACAAACTGTTCCCCCATAGTCATCAGCGGTATATGCGTGATAAATTGAAGTTGTGGGTGTGCTATATGTGGGCGAACGTCAGGTCAATCGAACGACGTGAATTTAACGCTGAAACTCACGTCCTGCTTCCCATGGAAGTGTCTCAATGTCTTCAAACACACCAATATCCTCCAAGTGTGTGTAAGTATCCCAGGCGAAACCATTTCTGGCCACAATCTCGACGCGTGAGTCGACTAGGGCAAGCGGCTAGAGATAGAGATCATTAGCGCAAGAGCTAGAGCTAGATGAGCGCAGTCTACGCACTCGTAACCAGTCGAGATACGCTTCTTGGTCTTCAATGACGATGATTTTTCGTATTCTTGACTTGGGTAATGCAAGCAACGCTCGCGTCAATGCCCCAGGGCCTATCACCAGTCAGCTTGGTGTTGCATGAAAGCGTCAAATGACTCACCTGGGAAAGCCTCAATGATGACTTTGTTCTTCGAGCCTGCTGGAACATATGCTTCGGCAATAGCTGCGGCTGTTGTTGGACAGCTCAGCGAGATACGATCCTTATTCTTTTGTCCAGAGAAAACCTCCCGCCAAGATGATCGTTCCGGTAGAGAGATGCGGTCCTCTGGGTTCTCTGGCAGCCCTTGAGGCTGTCTACGCACACGTGGGCGTTTTGCTTTTGCTAATGCTGCAATCTTTTGTATTGAATCAGCTTCGCCTTTCTTTCGCCTGATTTGTTTTGGCTTTTCAGGTATGGCGTCTGAGGCGGCTGGCCGTAGTTTAGCGGCGGTAAAGTGAAACAGTGCTCGACGAGAGAGGTGGGAGGAGCGAACCAGCGGGCGCAACATTTGCGTTTGCATTCTAGCGGAGCGCCTGAATTGAGCGCGTCGTAAATCCACCTGAGCTCGGTGATGGGTCACATGTCACATGTGTCTGACCTTGAAGCTTGAACAGACTTGAACGCGTTCCACTGGATTCCAATATGTCGCTTTCGGATCCCCTTTCCATCGAACAAGACTCGCCCATGGCTTTGAATCCGTTGCCTCAATTGAGGAGCCGATTCCATGTCCCCCTTCTAGCGGAGAAACCACAAAATCCCATTATGGATGGCCTAAGCTGGATAAATATCGACCATGTCAATGTGCACCCGGCTGTTACGCCCAGCCCAATACCCCACGAGCTGGCGGTCGTGACCACTGATTTTATAGCACCTTCATTTTCACGCGCAGACCTATCGCTGTGGGTGGACGCTACAAGGCATGGCCCCCCACATCTCGTGAGCCTAATAGGACAGCTTCATTAGCGCCAACCCACTTTCTGATCTTGTTGTAGAGCCAACTCGCGTCATGGAATGACCTTTCCAGCAGAAAGAGACACCAAGAACTCAGCACGCCTTTCCTATCTGAGCAGTCCTCCTCCGTCTTCGTATCGGTACAATACCAGTGCGGATTTTTCAATGTTTTGTATCCAAAATTATGCCTAACGTCTTTTGCTAGTGTTCTTCCCACTGTAAAGAATTACCAATACGTAACGCAAAACGACCTTTTACAGTCACTACGGCTGACATCATTAGGCTCATCGTCCTCATTCCACCACTGGGATTCTCTCTCAGAGTCCTTTGTCGACAGCGGAGGCGTCGTCCGGATTGACGGCAAGGACGAGGTCATTAGCAAGAGGTAGACATAAAAGTACTATTTACTGAAACGACTAATCAATGTATTTTAGTTTCATGAAGCGATTTCTCGTAACAGGTACACTGCTGCGTCGTTTGGAAATCCTGACGGAGGGTGTCCGCTCTGGGTGAGCTCAAATTCCGACCTTGTGAGCGCCATATTGATTGATTGGATAGACCCGTTCTGGCATCTCCTACTACTCATGCGTTCTCGCACGCATTGGCCGCAGTCGTTACCCACCTGAGAACGGAGATCGTCAAATCTGCGAAGTTGATCTCTGCTGATCAACCGCACATGCTATCAGCGATCGAGCTGAGCTACCATAGATTTGAGGAACTTGCCACGGCCCTGGCTGCATTGTGTTACCGGGTATGTCTGACTAATCCAATCGTGCCACATGGACATAACAGCATCATACAGGACATGAACCTTCGGCCAGAAGAGTATCCAAAGCCCTCCGTAACAGCCGATCCAGTGTCTCTTCTCTCCCGTATTTACGACAGTCTGCAAGCTCACCTCGAACGCCAATCGAGCTCCCTTGTAACTGCATCCCTGGGTTACATGTTGACCACTACGTCTAAGCAATACATCGCGGAAGTCTGTCTATCTGTGGGTCTCGGTGGCTCCACTTTCACCGGCAAAGGAGACGATAGGCTTTTCCAAACGAGGGACCTTTTGGATGGCGACGAAGGAGAAGATGAAGATATTTTTGCTTCCATAGCTAATGTGGGGCCCGAAGAATTCCCGACTTTCATTAGACCTGAGCTTGCTGATTCTCTTTTGACTGCACGGAAATCATTGAAAATCCTCAAGGCAGCGCAACCTGATCATCCGCTCCTCCTCAGATCCTCAGGAGTGGCTGGCCTTATCGGTTGGTTTTGGACCGCCGATGAAATACAGGCCGCGTGTGCTGGCGAAGGCATTGGAATGGATAGAAAGTCTCCCCAGAGCGCTCCAGTCACGGAATACGCGAAAACTTCGCCGAAAGCATACCATCCAGACCTCGCTTCTCTATTTGCACTTTTCGACCTTGAACCAGGGGCGACAGACCAAGCTCACCCATCAGATTATGGCCAAAGCGCTCGGCAGCCATCAATAGCCCTTTCAGTGCCCGTAGAAGGCTTCATATCCGAATTCCCTACTTCATCAGTCTCGCTTCACCCGCTAACCCCCACGCTGGAGCATCTGACAAATTTGACGTTCTCGCCGCTGATGTCACACACAGTCGCACTGTCAAGAGCCCTACTTGATCTATTCCTGCCGTCGTCTTCCATCAACGAATCCACTTCCAATCTAAATTTTCGCGAGCATGCGATTCTCTTACGTTCATATCTCCTGTTAACGTCCCCTGCTTTCAAATCGCGCCTTTCCGCCGCTCTCTTCTCTGACTCAGGGGACCATCTGCCTAATGAAACTTTAATCGATATTCGCACACGCACACAACTGCTAGCGACCCGTCCCGGGGACCGTGGAGAGGATCTTAGTAGGCAATGGGCGGTAGGCCTTGCGTCAGGTTTGACAGCTCAAGAAAGTTGGCCTCCTGGAGGAGCGGATCTGAGCTTTATGTTGAGGACAGTTATCATGGACTCTCTGGAAGCCGAACGCCACTATTCAACTGGTGGCGTGTATAGTGGCGAGGACGGGACCGCAAGCGCAAGTCAAAAAAATATCGTTTTGGAAGAAGGGGAGTGGAGACTCGGATTTGCGATTCGAGATCTGCCCACTGGGACTGGTCGGGATAAATGGTTGAATCCTGCTTGTGCGTGTTTGGTGTTCGTTTCATACGTCATGATACTAATCTCCTTGGCGCCTAGCTATTGAGCGAGTCTTTAACTCACTTCTAATAGTCGTGTCGGCTTACTAGAATACTCACAGAGCTCTTGATTTCCTTTACATCGACTACAAGGCGCCACAACCATTGAACGTGCTAATTACACCCGAGATACTATCCAAGTACCAGCGAGTGTTTGCATTCCTTCTACGGCTAACAAGAGGTGAGCTGTCACCCGCTATTTACTTGATCCTGCTTTAAATACCATCTCTAGTCGAGCATGTATCCAAAGCAATGTATCGCATGACTCGAAAGGCGTCGGAACCCCTCTTCCAAACGCTGGTTTCTTCGAACATGCTCTTGCTGCATTTCCGCTATGTTTCCAATGCGTTCGTGACATCCCTGATGTCATACGTATTTGACACTGCGATTGGTGGCAATTTCGATGCTTTCCTATACCGTCTCTCCGCAGACGGCTCTGGGGACGCGAGGAGTGACCATGACCGCAGATTTTCCGATGTGTTTGAGCTCGCAGATGCCCATTCCGCCATGCTGGATAGCATTCTCAGCGCTTGCCTTTTGAGGTCCGGTCAGCGCGCGGTGACGGATCTGCTACAGGGCGCATTGGAGATCGTTTTAGAGTTGGGGATCCTTGTTGGCGAACTAAAACGAAGTAGAGTTGAAGAGCATCGCGCTGCACCTCTATTGGAAGATTTGTATAATCGATTCCGGACCAAGATGTCTACACTAGTGCGTGCAACCTCATCATATACCTGCGCTGCGCTAAAATGGCAATAGACAAAGGTCCTAAAAGCCCTTGTGGAAAAGGGCTCGACAATCTCCAGACTTAACCTGGAGGCTGCTATGAGGGAAACCTCTGTCAACGAGTCGAGGCGACCTCCGGGAGGTGCAGAAAGTTTGTATCACTTGCTTCTACGTCTCGACCTTCGGGAATTCTGGTCCGGGAGCACTCGACAGCGAATGTAATTTGGCGCCTGAGGTCTCGGAATATGCGAGTCTTATTCGAATTGCTGGCTCGTGCCTACTTTCATATATAAGTACATGTTCTAAATGGAAAAGATAGGCTATCACTTTGACCTCGCCGTCGAGGGAAAGAACACCTTGGAAGGGGAGAAGGGCAGGTGTAGAGAAGGCGACCGTGGACATCAAAGATTGACATAGTAAGAAATCGGAAACACGATGTACGAGCTACCGTTGCAGGGGACGCACGACCATTTGGATGAGTGCAGGAGGAATTGAGTCACGGATCAACCAAGAACGTCTCGTGAGGGACAACCACAAGTGGCTGGATGAAGTCGCTCCGCGAGGTTTTGGGGATATGAGTCAGCTGAAGAATGCTCAGGACCATCGGTAGGTCATTTAAAATAATGACTTTGAGATGCGACACTAGTGCTCTTCCATTTTGGAGTGAATATGTCCTGATTCATCGTGTAATACGGCGAGTCACTTTCGAACAACGAGAGGCGACGCGACTATAGACATAGGAGCATCACACGTGACCATTGCTACCATCAAAGCACGCGCCTGTTGTTTACTCTTTCTCCCGACGACCAGTCCACTTCATTCCTCCCTGCAGCGATCCCCCTTCTCTTCTCCTCTTTCGTATTCTTGATTATTGTGCGGTCGCAATGACCACTTTGGATCGCCGCCCCCTCGCAGCTCGAGCATTGTCTCTTCAAATTCCCTCCACTGTTTCTCCCCTCAAACGGTCGATCTCGAGTGCCTCCAAACGCGCTCGCTCACCTGAACCAGCACCAGAAGCAAAAGCAAAGCGTGCCAAAGTTGTCTCGCCTGGCCCTTCTGCTGCTCGGGAGGCGGACCGCAAAGACAAGGAGCGCAAGAAGTTGGAAAGAGAGGCGCAGAAGGAGGAGTTCCGTATCAAATACACACGGGCATTTCCATCTTGGATCTTCTACATCGACTTAGTCAATGATGATCCTGAAAGTCGCTTCGTGAAAGACTCTTTGACGAGCAGGATATGTCAACTAGGAGGGGTGCGTCGCGTAAACCACATTCAGTCCTTGCATACACGCTGATGCACACATCATCAGCACGTGGATGATTTCTTCTCTAAACAAATCACACACTTGATCACAGACTCGGCTATTCCACCAGGTGAAGATGGTAAGGGCAAGGAGAATGCTCTCAAGCAACGAGCTGCGCAGAAGTCATCTGCTCTG
Organism: Athelia sp. TMB; assembly: GCA_014898675.1. Taxonomy (NCBI): domain Eukaryota; kingdom Fungi; phylum Basidiomycota; class Agaricomycetes; order Atheliales; family Atheliaceae; genus Athelia; species Athelia sp. TMB. The sequence goes on from JACXVL010000319.1 coordinate 10,602, forward strand.
CTCAACAGCCCTATCAATCTCAAACGGTGAGATTGTGTTGCTCCGTTAGAGCTCTCGCGGGAGCTGACCTCTCGGCCCATCAACAGTCATGATGAGGAGAGCAAGTACAGTCACCTGGTCAAGCAGGCTATTGGATTTGATGCCAAGATTTGGAGCACTGCAAAGTTGGAAAGCGTTCTAGAGCGCTGTCTAATCAACAAAAGTTCCCAGACCCCTCTTCCAGCTACAGCCTCCCAACGACCTCTTTCGCGTCTTCTTGAGTCTGAGCGGCTCCACGGCACCACCACTGAGCGAGACCCAACACAAAAACGCCACGATTACCGCTATTTCTCTCGTTCAAGTTGTTTTGTGCTGGTGGAAGATTTGCGTCAGGAGCTTGCCACCATTCACGCACTAGAGTACTCGGTTACAAAAGCTCGGGATGGAGTTGAGCGCGGGGCGTGGCCCGTCTTGCACTGCCATCCCCAAGCTCGCGGGCCTTTCTTGGAATTTGACGAGAAAGAAAAGAAGCGATGGGAGAAGACGCAGAGGGCGGAATATGAGAAGGAACGTGAAATCGAACAGCAAGCAAAACGGAGGCAGGAGGCGATGAAAAAGAAGGCACGGGCACAGCGTAAGGCTGGCGACTTAAGGCGATCAGTTTCTATGAGCAATTTTCATCGTCGCGCGTCCCATGATCCTTACCCTGGTGGCCTGGTCGACATCGATGCTGAAGGAGATGCCGACTCTGCCAACGCATCTGGCTATTTGGCCAGTGGTACTGGTGGATACATGGCTGCTTCGGGGAACAGTGTTGGAGTCACATCCACGACGGGAAACACATCCACATCCACTGCCGGCGCCTCACTTCGGTCTATCAAATTACCTGCTGCAATGCAAGAACGCATTCAATCCCAGGTGGTTACCTCTCGGAAAGCATCATCGGCTATTCCGGCTTCGGGCAAAGAGAACAAGGAGCAGGCCAAGAAGGGAGCGATGGGACCACCTGTGGGGATACCTGAGCGGCCCAATGGCCCTCTGAGGAAGAGCAAGAGTACAAATACCCTCCGTCTACCCAAGCGAGAAGAGGGCGTGAAACCCGGGTACTGCGAGACATGTCGCTCCAAATTTGATGACTTCAAGCCGGTACGTGTTTCATCAAGTTGACATGAAGCTCAGCTAAAGATGAATATTTCACTAGCATGTTCAAAGTCGCAAACACAGAAAGTTCGCTGAAAACGACTCAAATTTCTTGCAGCTGGACTTCCTTCTTGCCCGCGTTCGCCGAAGAACCTTGTCCGAGGTTGAAAATGAGAGGCGCAAAGCAAGTCGTCTACGCCGCGAGGATAAGCATACAGGTGATGATGAATTAGCACTCTTTGTCTCGCCTCAGGATGATGATTTCACCAACCGGCCTTGGGCTGATGGGGATCTTGACGCCGATGGTGACGTCTGCGTTGATTGATGTGGCATATAATTGTCTTTCCTCTTTTCTATGATTTTTGAGACCCTTACGCATTGTAGTATACCGCATGTCATGTCTTTAACCAAATGAAACCAACGTTCAACATCTATTAACTTGGTGCCATTGATCTAACAAACGTATATAGACTGCCCTGGCTGCCAAGCAGCCAATGTCACCAGTTTGACTCCGAGTCGGAGGTGTTGGGGTGCATGCAAAGAGTTGATGTCCACCGGAAAGCGGGCCGGCCAAGCCGTTGGGAAGTCAGTTACTTATAAGGAAAATTTAGCCAAATCTCTCTTTGCTTTTCCCATCGACCACTAGCACACCTTGTGCTGCTGCCAGCAGCTGCTATCTCTCTCGCTGCTAGCGGTATCGACAACTTGAACCTGTTGGCTGGCTGCTCCAAAGACCCACTCGCTGTCTCCGACAGGCGTGATTCATCCATGCAACCCCTGTATCATGCAGTCTTATGCATATCGGGGTATTTTCAGGATGATTTCATATTGCTCGCTAATCAAGCTCTTGCACTTGGAAATGATATTCTAGCAAGTGATATATCTCAGAAAATTTCAATAAAATGGGACTACTGGAAACGCTGCACTATGATAGAGGTGTCATCCATCCACTGCTCTTCGGATTCCAATGTGAGGCGGAGTGACATGGCCTCCAGGTCCTCACCTCCAAGGGCGTCTTTGAGGAGATTTACGGATAGGTCGCGTGACCTATTCGACGAGCTCAGGGCGCGACCTACTACTGCAACCATATGTTCAGCCAAGGTCTGAGGATCAGTTTCATCGTACAGATCTGGTAACCCATCAGAGAACATTATCACAAAGTCTTCAGGTGACTCAATGACGTGGTGGTAGGTGTCAGGTATGCTTGAGACATATGGCGGAGTAATAATGCGTTTGGCATAGGTATCAACGTTGGCTTCAATGTCGCTGTTGACCTCAACAAAAACGCTGCGTGTGTATATAGCTGGTAGCTTGAGCCAGGTATCCCCGATAGCTAACCAACAGTGGTCAGACGGCTCGTCAATATAAAAGAAAGTACGAAGCTTACCTCGCGTCGGGGTCAAAAAACCTATCACTCTCTTATCGACAATACACTCTGTCTCGCTAGGATGTTCTCTGCGAATGCGATCTATCTCTAGTGGATTCTCCGCATCATGCAGAGCATTGACGAGTATCGCATTCCAGCTACCAACAGGGCTTTTTCGGGCATAGACTTTAAAAAGTGGTCAGCACAGTCTTTCTATCGAAACAACAACATACCTGCTTGGCAATCCCCTAAATTTGCAATCCATTGGTTCTTCCTTCCTGGGTCCACTAATCCAATGATCAATGCCGCTCCTTGGGAGCAGCGAACGGCGATCATATGTTTTTCATCCAGGCTGGCCTGAACCTGCGTTTTATTCCGACTGTCTGCTTTCTCGACGCCCCCAGAAAACTTTTTGATGAACTCAGACTTGATAGAGTGATCAAAATTGACCAGAGCTTTTGATAACAAAGACTTGACGGTGTCGGGAGAAATGTCTTTGCCACCGTCCAGAGCTTCCTGCAAAGCACTACGTATGGATGAGGGGAGAGTGTGTGAGATGTAGTCTACCAGGTCATGCCCGCAATGCCCTGTTCTCCTTTCAGTAAGTGGGCGAAATTTCCTGACTGGGAGACGCACCATCCAAGACGGCACTGAAAAACCAACTCCCCCCTAAAAGGTCCCAGGTCTCGACGACACACCTGTCCTGGTTTCTAGTTGCAGTGCAAGGCTGAATGGAAACACTGTCGCAGAATTCGTTGGCCTGCACGTTCGCTAGTCGCACCAACCTTGCGGTCAGTGACGGCTCGGAGAGCACACGATATGTCAATCCTGTCTCTGGATCGACCGAGAAATCCCGGACTTCAGCTAGTGCTTGCAAGTTCTCGGAAGAGCTTCCAGCTACAAGGGATATGGTGGATAGGTTCATGAAAAGCAAGCTATGGAGCGAGCGACGCATACATAATTTATTATGCCATTCTGCGGTCACTGTTTGCCCCCCCAGCATAGCCGGAGCCATCTGACAGCCAAACGTAAAACCTCTCTCGATCTCGAGATTTGGTTTAGCGAGGTACGCACTGTGCAAGGGCCTGGAGAGATCTCAGGACCGGACTCGCCACAAGATGTGGTCTCGGTAGAAAGGAAGGCCCGTGGCTGAGACGGGTAATTAGGTCCGGCTGCTCTTCGGCTGGCGTGCATCTGGAACCGTACGTTGCACGAAACGATACACCATCAAAGGCATGCGAGAAATTTACTATGCCAGAAGCCAAGTCACAGTACAATCTGCACCCATCCCGAAGCCTAGCCGCAACTCCTCGTGGTCCCGATCTTCTCTGTTGTGACGTTTATCTCCGTGGGGATGGGTAGGGTTTCAGCTACAGCCCACAGGGCTGACTGAATACGAGGGACTGCATCGAAACTGGCTTTGTGCCGATTTAGTTTCATTTAGGCTGTTATTGTCGTTGAAGTCTCAGTGTTGGCCACGTAGTCATTTCCAGCGCCGGTTTGGAAGCTATAACCATACATAATTCCAGTCCAGTCCACAACGGGTCCATCAGCTAACATGGTCACGGATGGATGGGACTGGCAAAACAAGCTCTGATTCGTTGCCTTATTTCCGAGCCGAGAGACTCTCGGTTTCCCCGCATACAGATTTGGCACAATTTCCGCGCAATGAACACCACGGAACAAAAACAAACATCGCTGATAGCATTGACGCCACCACGCTTAAATTTTCGATGATGGCACTGGAAGTCTGGATTTCAAAAGGATAGATGATGTTCGGATAACAGAGTGAGATAAGACAGGGTTTGATAGCATCAGAAGGCAAAACATAAATAAAAACGGTGAACAATTGTGTTCTTCATCAGCGCAGCTCGAAGCTAGCGAATGCGAGATCGTAACCTCCAAACTCGTAATTGATCTTGTCCGTCCTCTTGTACATACGCCGCCCGTCTACTATAGGGCGTCCGTCTGTCGAGGAACGCTTGGGTGACGACAACGGGGGAACGGTGAGAGCGGCCTTGAATGCTCTCTGAGCGGCTTCTATAGCGGTCTCTCCCGCTTGTTCTTCCGCACTGGTGTTGTCCTCGCTTGAGATAAACAGCGTCAGGGTCAAGCGACCAGGCTCAAAAATCTTGACGACGCGTCGGATGAGCGTCTTGAGATCAGGAATGTCGTTGGCCTTGCCCGATGGATGGGTGCGGAGAGGCACGTTGCACTCAAAGCTGGCGTACGACCAGCCATCCTCGGGTGTGACGTGAATGGTGTAGTAACCTTCGCCTCCGGTATGGCCACCGCTGGATGGCTCGTCCGTGGAACTTTTATCAGCGGCGGCACTACCCCATTTGAGAAGGGCGTTCGAAGAATAGCCACACGGCGTGAATGAGTACGCGTCGAGAGTGGTAAGGTGGGCAGGAAAGAGGTCTGTGATCCCGATGGCCGAGGATAAGGCAAGACCCTCTTCCGAGCAATTCTCTGAGCAATCCGCTTTAGAGAAGAATGGCTCGCTCGCTTTCGGAGAGAGCTGGCTCATGAGGATCTCGATGGTATAATCCTGGAGATGAGGCTCGTCGACCTCGGCGAGCGTTGCGAGATCATCACACGATGTATCGATGTCCTCGTAATTGGAAGAAGTTGAAGGGGAGTTGGGAGCGGTATCTGCTGGGCCGTCTTCTCCGGGACCAGTGATATAGAGCAGCCAGTGGTCTCCGTTCACCTTGCCGACCGTATATGCAGCACCATTTTTGAAGATACCGTCGAGGAAACTGACTTCATCGTGCCAGTCACGATGCGGTCCGAGCTGTCTCTCGGGAAACATAAATGATTTCCTTGAATAAAAGCACCGGTAGACGGAGGGCAAGGATGCATGAATCTTGGCAATCTCAAGGATGCGCGGTAGACCAAGAAGGTTGAGTGTGGTCCCACACGTTTTCAAAATTAAACGGTGCGGGAAGACGAAGAATGATGATTCACTGTACAAGTCAAAAGTCAGCTGAGCGCGTCGAATGCAAAGACGAAGACGCACCTTAGAAGGTAAGCGTCGATTTCTTTGCCATCGATGTTGCTGAGGACTTTGCACTTGACAATGTCAAGCATTTCCTCCCATATTTCTCGTTTGACTTTTCTCAAGCCTAATCTACCATTCTCGTCGGCGGCGCCAGCGTCTGGCAGGTCCGCCACCGATGGGGCAAACCAGATCTCTAGAAGTTTTTCGGGCCCTTCGAAGGGCGCGGAGGTGTACGGCTCATCGGATGCCATCGTTTATGAAAAAAAGGAAATTTAATACTAGAGCGCTGATGGAGAGTAGCGATGCTATCGCAGAGAAGAGTCGTACCCGCCGCAAAGGGCTGTTCCGGAAAGCATGAAACGGTGTTGAGAGCAGATGAAAATATGGGGGGTTCCCGATGGGAAAGAAAGCAACTCTCGCCTGTTGAAAAGCGAGCTCTTGACGGTGATGGTGGTCAAGAAGAGTAATTCGGATTCTGGAACCAAAATTTTCAGCCTAGGTTGGATATATCCGTCGAAATCCATGCGCGCCCGTCGCTGGCTTTTCAGAGCTGTCAGCAATTTCCCGTGCGCGTCACAGGCCGACCAACAACGCAACGTCTTGCCGCACACTTTGCATACAAAACTCACCTTCCAAGCTCCTCTCCTCTCTTCTCCTGGACCACCATGATGCGAAGGTTTATACCTCGTTTGCGCCTTTTCAAGACGTTCAATCCGATACGGTCCACCCCCATCCTCCCTCTAACGTCCCGCGTGGGGTTGCGCTCGGCAGCCCCTTCTCTCACGCGTGGCTCGCAACCCTCCAGCTCCAGACTTTTCTCTCACTTTTCTGCCCGGCTGTCTTCACAGCCTCCCCAGTCTGAGCTGGATGATCGGCCTATCCTGCCTCCAGACGCCACTCTCTCACAGCGGCTCAAATTTCTCATCAAATCGTACGGGTGGTATGCACTAGGCATGTATATCGTCCTGTCGGCCGTGGACTTTGGAGTTGCATTTGCGGGGGTCAATTTGCTCGGAGCGGAGCATGTATCGCGTGTTACCGCGTCTGTCAAGGCTTATGCGATGGAGTTGGTGTACAGCCGGCCACCCGAGCCTGGCCGCGAGGAGCAAGAGGCATTCTCGCCCCCAGCCGGAGGCAAGGAGGGACTTTATGCAATGCTTGTTGTCGCATACACCATCCACAAAACATTGTTCCTCCCCGTGCGAGTGGGGTTAACGGCGGCGTTGACGCCACGATTGGTTGGGTGGCTAGGCAGGAGAGGCTGGGCAGGAAAGGAAGGCACAAAGAGGGCCACAAAGGAGATGAGGCAGCGCATACGGCCAAAGAACCGCCCCGAGTGAAGTCGCATTGATGCAGAATGAATAGATTGACATGCGCACGAGCGCATAATAATTGTCTGGTATGTATCAAGACATACTTCTTACACACCCCACTCATCGAATGATTTGAATCCACAGATACAAGTACACACATCAATCTCGGGATTGTAATATCTTCGTTCGTCGGCATTTAAGCTGCTGGGGCTTCGTCCGCTGCTCGGCGTGAGATGAGCATTAATATAGGGATGTCATTTATGTTATGCACCTTGCAATATCCCCTCCTCGATCAGCTCTTCAGCCTTTGGACGAGCTTGCAAAGCTGCACCGAGCTTGTCCTATTATCATTCAGCTTCACGTTTCAGTGCGCAGTCGGAAGGCTTGACCTGTAATTGTTGTTTCTGCAAACGTTCTCGTGCGGCCTGCAACGCCGGTGCAACGCCCGGGTCCTTGAGGATGTTCTTATCTACAAGTTCCTCTTTATGGGGGCGAGCGCTCAGCTGCTTCTCTAGCGATCCGACCAGATTCTGATCAAACGATGTTCTGCGTTCTGGGACAGTGCGGGTGGCTGCATAAACGTTCAATCTGAGATGCTGATCGATAGGCGTGGATCATGTCCTTACCCATGACGATGGGTGTAAACGGACTGGTGGGATATGGGTGAGAGAGGATAGGCTTGTGTGCTAAGGCAGGTCCACATGTGACATGCTTTTATATCGAGCAAATTTGGATTTCATAAACCCTAACCACGAGCTCAGCTATATTATGTACGTGCTAACTCCGCAATGATTCCCGATGTGCAATCCTCTCGGCTCTGAACGCGGAGACTATCTCGCGGGTGTTCTTGATGTTCTCCTTTACTCGCGCGACCTCCTTCGTGACATCGTCATCGAAATTATTGAGCAGCTTCATGATGCTGATGATATCCCGAGTAGTGATGGGTACATCAGAAGATGGAAGAGGGCGAACAGATTTCTCAAACAGCGACGCGCAAGACTCTGAACGCGTGAACAGCGAAATTGTGCGACCGGAAGGGTAGGCAGTGATGTCCAGGGTGGAGGATGTGGCGGAGGTGGTTAATATAATGATGTCTGTGCAGGAGGGCGCGTTCCCTTTGAGAGACGGTCGTGGATCTATGCAGAATGCGGCCACGGTGCCGTCTGGTTCGTTACTCCGAGCCGATGGGGGATGTGCAATAGTGCAATCGAGGAGAGGCGAGCATGATAGGCTCCATGGCAGCACAGACATTTGGAATCAAAGAGGGTAAGCTGGTAGGCAGATAGACGGTCGAGATGGTGAAATGAGGCTACTGGAGTGAATATGAGTATGAAGAGCAGATGCGTTTTTGACCTTGCGACAGCCTGGCGACGCTGACTGGAGGCTGACTGGAGGCTACCTGGCTAATGGGAGGCTGGCTAGAGGCTGACAGGATTAGTCTTTATTATCGTTTCCGTATAAAATATTGTCGGTCACGAATCGAGCTTTCAGAGTGTCCGGAGGCCAGAAGAATGAAAGATTTTAGATGGTCATCGGGGTAATGGTTAGAGGCAAGCCCGCGCGCCGGCCATCCCCGGGCTCGGTCGCAAATGCTCACAGCGAGCATCTTGACCGCATTCACTCACCATGTCTCTCGTACTCGCAAGGGCGGCGTTACACGCTCGTCCCAGCCCTGCAGCAGTTACTGCCATCTCTCAGCAGAGGTTTTACTCCTCAAACTCGCACGACGAGCATCACCATGAAGAGCACCATGGCTCCGAAGGCACGGAGCACAAGGAAGGTGCGTAAAATGCAAGCCTACGCCCCGGGGTGTTCGCTTATGCTGCGCTGGAATCCCTCTAGCTGGCTTCTTTACGCCATTTTGGGGCACAACATTCCTTTTGGCTGCTGTGACCGCCGGATTTTACAAGTTCGCCCCTGCACGTAGCGATGAAACGTATATCACCCGCTACATCGCCCAGTTCAAGACTCCCAGCGAAGCTTGGGCTCGTCTGAACGAACAACATGTTATTGGGATCACAAATGAGAGCGAGGGACAGTTGCTTCAGGCGAGCGCGACCCGCCCTCCGACTCACCGGTACCGTTACCCTCAGTGAGTGCTCACATTCAATTATACCAGATGCCATACTGACTGCCATCCTCTCATCTTCCCAGGAGATTCGATTTTGCGTCGCCTCATTTGAATGCTGTTGGGAGTGAAGTTGATTTGAGCGGAGTCGTTGCAAAGGGAAGCCACCAATAGACCACTTCTTAGACATCGAGCACACCTCAATACCACTGCATATTCTGAGCACGCACTCCGAGATCGTTGCAAGGATTTATTGCGAATTCGAGTCGTTGTGATCGATGCATGTATGTCCCGGTTTGTTACTTGAGATGCTTGTGAACATCGTGGGAATGTGACCCACGTGGCGCATGAACCGTGAATGCTGCCTTGTCGCCAGGGCTTTGTTGACCATCAATTTTGTGCGAAACGCCTGTCCTCTCTTTAACCCCTCCCATCCGCCAGGCTCCATACTTCTTAGCCTGCGGTTTCCTCGGTATATGCTCTGAACGTCGGCGTTCTTACAGATGGCACCCAAGCGCCGTTCTCAAGCTCGCTCTCTTCACGTCCTATCCACAGCCATTCTCTTGTCTCACCATGTCGCTCTCGCGTCATTTCCTCAGGTCGATTTCAGCCGCATGGGGAGCGTCGGTCTCGCGGGTGCCTTTGCTGGCTTAGACCTCTTTGACAACACCACATCCATTACATTCGACCCATCTACTTCGACTCTACTTTCTCGCAGCTCATCAGGGGCGTTGTCACGTCTTGGAGAAACAAACGCTGGAGGGAGCATCACAACAGGTTGTTCAATCAAGGATGTGTTCTATCTGGCGGGGTCGTTCACCTCCGTTGATGGGACGACAGCGAGCAACATCGCGTCGTACACGAACTCTTCGGGCACATTCGCAGCGTTGGGAAGCAATGGACCAAACGGGGCGATAAATGCCGTCTACTGTGATGGGACGGATGGGAAGGTCTGGGTGGGGGGGAAGTTCACGTCCCCTGGCTCAGCGGTGGCCGTCTGGGACACAAATGCAAATTCGTGGTCTGCTGCGCCTTTTGGCGGTTTGAGCGGTGCGGCTGCAGAGGTCCTCTCTATCACCACCAACACATCCGCTTCCAGCATTTTTCTATCGGGCTCATTCATCGCCTCGTTTCAAGGCAATAGCTCAGTTCTCAACAACACCAACAATCCCAACGTTCCATATTCCAGTGGTGCCACACCGTTCTCATCATCCCTTGTACCCATACCTCTACAAGGTGCACGAGTGGTTGCATCACCTTCATCGTCGAACTCCTCCTACAACAACATCCAGAACATTCTGTGCCCGCTAGGTCCTGATGGGCCTGGAAATACCTGGTTCGCAGCAGATGGTAGTACTTCAGTCATCGACATCCTAACGCAAACGTCACTTAACGCGAAAGGCATTCGGTTGGGTAATACATTCCAATCTGGACACGAAACAACAGGATTTAGGTTGGTACATCTACAAACTCGAGCATTTGCTGAATGCTGAATGGTCTATTCTAGCGTGGAATCTATCCCAGATAATGGGGTTCAGACTTTGACCTATGTAGACCCAGTTTCTGGACAGAACCAGACCTGCACCAATCCTTGCCCTCTTGGCACCAACCCGGCTGTTCCGTACCAAGACTTTTTGTTTTCCAATCCGACCAATTTAACCGGAGTGCAAATTAAGCTTACGTCATGGAATGGAACTTCAGCTGGCCTTCATATACTCCAGCTACTTTCCTCTGGCGCCTTTGCTTCCGCAGTTGACAGCAACAATGGACAGTCCTGTTTCGCACCCAACCCATCCAACGCAACTCGCACCGGCAACTGGACGGAGAAAGTCGCGAATACAAATATAGCTGGCACAGTCGAGGAGGTGTTGGTATCAACCGTTGACGTTGGCACCTCAGCCGCCAGCGGGCCGAGTTTCACTTGGATGCCTTACGTTTCCGCTTCCGGAGAATACGACATCAATCTGCTCACTCCTGGCTGCTCCGACTTCCAGGATTGTGCTCTGCGCACGTCAGTCAAAATCACCGTATTTCCTGGTGGTGGGCAGAGCCCATGGGTCACCACGGTCTCGCAGGAGAATAAGAATGATGAGAGTACATTAATATACAGCGGACCTGTGGTCCCCTCGAGTCCTGACTTCGTTGCGACCATCTCGATGACATTGGCTGACAAGCCAAGTGGCACCGGGCAAGGAGGCAAATACGAGATAGTAGCGGACAGAGTGCAGCTGATCCTGAAGTCGGCCAATGTCACTGGAAGCACCACGGGTGGCAACGGAACGACAGGGACTGCGGGCACTGTTAGCACGTTCGGTTTCCTGGAGTGGCCCTTGAGCTCTAACGTCATCACAAATGCGACTAGCACGATGGACAACTCAACGGAGACGGCCCTCGACGCAGTTGGATTTGATTTCTTCAATGCTCTTGGCGGCGCATCCGCTCTTACCTCGAGCACTGCCACCATTGCTGCTGTGGCCCACCACCCATCCGGTGCTATCTTTCTTGGAGGCACCTTCACACTGTCCTCGGGGACAGCGAATAGCGCGTCGAACATTGTGATGTTCCGAGATGGCTCGCTGGAGGGTCTTGCTGATGCTGGCCTGAACGGAGCGGTCACATCCCTTGTTGTAGATGGAGATGTTCTCTACGTTGGCGGATCGTTCACAGATACACCCGGCGGCTCGACATCCGGCAAACTCAAGGGCGTAGCCATGTATAACATCCAGCAGACCGAGTGGACACCCCTAGAGGCTGGTGTTAACGGAGCTGTCGCCAGCCTTGCACTCAACAATGGCCAAGTCCTAGTTGCTGGCAATTTCACCACATTGATTTCTTCGAAGGACCCAAACTCTGGATCTGAGGTGTCCGGCCTCGCCGCTTGGAACATCAACTCCGGTGCATGGGCTAATGACGGGGGCTTCCTTGTTGGTAGCATGACTTTTATCAGCAATAGCACATCGTCAAGCGGTGCTCAGTTTGTTGCCGGTAGTGTGGAGGCGTCTTTGAAGTATGGGGCGAGCGGTCTAGTAATGCTGACCAATGGCGGGAGCGACGGGCCCATCATCACTCCTCTTGGTGCCCAACTAGAGAGCAGCAGTGAGGTGGCTTCAAGCACTCTGTCAAAGCGGAGCAAGGCTCATCACCGCAGAGGGCCATCCGCATGGATGCCGAGCATTGCTCAGTTGTTTACTCGCCAAACCACTGCAGCCTCACTGCCTCCTTTACCTCCTTTCACTCCCACTCCCGCACCAGCTGTTCTGACCGGTGTGTTCTGGACGAATACATCTTCATCCGACGAAGTAGCAATCATCGGTGGCAACTTTTCATTCCCATCGAACGGCTCTTCCCCATCGCAGGGTGTTGCCATTTACGACCAGTCAACTGGGACTCTCACGCCTTTGAAAGGATCTCAGGTCAATGGAACTGTCAGAGCCCTCTACGTTCAGAACAATCTCCTATTCGTCGGAGGAGAGTTCACTATCGCAGGGACAAATGCAAACGGCTTGGCCATCTACGATCTATCCGCGCAGGCGTGGCAAACTTCCAGCATGCAACCCCTGACAGCCGCATCAGGTTCATCCGTGGTGGTGCGATCTATCAGCTCATCGGCTTCCACTCAAAATACAGTTGTGGTGGCAGGATCCTTTGCCCAGGCAGGCTCGGCCACCTGCCAGTCGATATGCTTGTGGGACACCTCTTCCAACCAGTGGAGTGCTCTGGGAAGTGGAATTCGGGGTGAAGTTGCTGCAATCACTTACGCAGGAGTAAGTGCCAGATCGCCCTATTGGGCTTCCGCATCTAATTTTTTTCTCCAGAACGATCAACAACAGCTGATAGCATCGGGGTCGATTGCCTTATCGGACAACACGATCGCAAACATAGCACAGTATACATTCTCCAATAGCAGTTGGTCTGCAATCGGAGCCAGCTCCCAAATTCCTGGGCCGGTTACTGCTGTTGCGGTGGACGATGGAAACTCTAGCAGTATCTTCGCTGCTGGACGGTGAGTGTTATAAACAAAAATTCGCGCTGTTTATTGCTCACTCACAAACCAGCTCCACTGACGGGACGTCAGCATTCTTGTTGTTCTGGAATGGGGTATCTTGGACGAACCTCGGTGCGCTTTTGCTTCGAGTCCAATGCTTGATTGAAGCTGCTAACAACAATTGTGTAGGCTCCAGTCTCGAAAGTACATCAGACATATCTCAGTTGACCATGGTGCCTCTGCAAAATACGCACGCTGCGAATGGAGTCATTGAACAGGATCGCATGTTGCTGGTTTCTGGCACTCTTTCTGACTCATCATTTGGATCTGCATCTGCAGCATTGTTCGATGGGTCAACATTCATACCGTACATCATGTCTTCGTCTGCCTCAGGTGGAGCTGGATTCGTTTCATCGCTCTTCAGTTCATTGTCAAGCTTTGACTTTACGCAACATCGTGAGTATTGTTGATCTAATCCGAACGATCAGCCAACTGACATACATTCAAAGATTACCTAGCCGTTGGCGTAGTTATTCTTATCTCCATAGCCATTGCTGCTGGTGTTGTCTTCTTGCTGGCACTCATTGGCATCTTGTGGACACTCTTTTCTCGCCGAGATGACAAACTTGCTAAATTTGATGGTGCCGAGGAAGATGACGATGACTCTACTCGCCATCGACCATCGTCGCTGTTAGACCATATCAATGCCGCCACTCGCAACACCATCCTGGGTACACCTAGCCCATTCGGATTTGGCGGAGAGAAGGATGAAGCTATTCCCATGCAAACCAAGCCCAGTGATTTAGACCCATTTGCTGCCGATGGAAGCAACTATCTGCGCGCAGAGACGCCGTCCGAGGCTGCTGCAGGCGGTGGACTTGCAGCCGACGAGGAGATGAGCCGTCCTGCGCACGCCCGCTATTCCTTCGATGGTGCTGGGGAGGGTGAATTGGCCCTCACAGCTGGCCTCGAAGTAGAGGTTCTAGATGACAGAGATTCTGCGTATGTTTCCATGTTTCTCATTTTCGACTTGAAACTCATTCATCGTTCATTTACAGCTGGTGGTATGCACGGGATGTGCGGACTGGTCGAGAAGGAGTTGTTCCAGCGTCGTATTTGTATTAGGTTTCCTTCTTATTTTCGTTTTGTTGAGTCCGACGCTTTCGCTAAACTTGCATCATACCCTATCATGCACCAGAGCGGCCTTCAGTTCCACGAGACTGATGAAGGCCATTCTCTATTGATTATCTTGTAATATTCAACGGTTACGGATTATTCTTCATAATGACTTCATATTCTCTCCGCATATCACCCTATGATTATGACCAATGGCATTGGTGCAGCACACATAAAATACAATAAGCAAGCACCCCCACCATCTCTGCAACTACATGATTATTGAAGTACTGTGGTGATAGTTAGCAGACTTGCATCGCGCAGATGAACGATGTCACTCACAAGGATCACGGAAGTGCTTTTGGTGGTTCCCGATGAAACCGACCTTCGTCTTGAAGTCTTCCCTCCGTTTCTGGTCTCTGAATTCGCGAACATGCCGACCAGCCTCGCGGGCTTCACCACGATTTCTCGCCTTCACTACTTCGGTGCCCATGCCGAACGCGCCATATCCTCCTTTCCTGGGTACAAGGGCTGAATTCTTGTCAGCGAGTAAACGCCTGACCAGAGCAGCGCCAGAGTTGGGGTCTTCGGGCTTGCCGCCTCGTGCACCAGGGAAGTGTTGAGCGTAGTACCGCCGCATGCTGCGGTGGCCTATACGTGCGCCGGACGCAAGAACAAGCTCGAAATTTGAATCGCCATAGGTGATCTGGTTGTCGGGCAAGCTGTCAGAATCGGATTCAGAGTCTGAGTCTTCTTCGTCGCTTGAGGCATCTTCATCCACGATTTCATCAACTGAGTCGGTACCATCTTCGTCGTCGTCCTCCCACTCCTCGTCAGTCTGCTTCTTCGCCTTCTTCGATTTCTTCAGCGCTGTATCAGGGTATGAACTGGAGAAGTCGTAGTAGTCCGAGATTTCGAGCTTTTCGCTCTCCACCGCATAAGCGATCTTGCAATGACTCTTATCGAGCATGTGTTTTCGGACTGCATCAAGGGTCCTGAATTCGCGACCCTTGCCGTTGCAGTAGATGCAGACGTTGCCCACTGCAATTTTCTCCCCGAGATAGTTGATGAGGCCAGGGAGGTCGATCAGATACTCGGCGTCGGGGACGAAGAATGAATGCGCAGCCGACATGTGCGTAAGATTGGCCGCCAATGAAGAGGATGTCTCTGGGCAGAATAGACATTGAATGGATGAGATGCGGGATCGCGCGGCGGCGATCTTTTCGTCGATCGTTTGATTTACCTCGTCGTCCGAGGCGTCATCGTCCACCAAGAGCCCAACTGGGGTATGCTTAGGTGCATGGTCTGCCGTGCGTTCGATTACCGGTGAAGGCGAGCGACTGGTGGGAGGTTCCTGGTGCGATTCTACTTCTGCTGGAGCAGCGGGCTTCGGCGCAGAGATAGCCTTGAGTTCATTGTCTTTGTGCTTTTTGGATTGAACGTGCGATCGGTACGCGTTTTCGGTCGTGTATGCTTTGCTAGTAGTTGGTGTCAGATTTGTGGATATTTTGGTGAAGAAAAATTGGCGAGCAACTCACTGGCAGATCTCACAACTGGTGCCTTTGGAAGAAGCCATCACAGCTGTCTCTTGCCTCCTTTCAATCACCTTCTGGTTGAATACCAGAACGCTCAGGGGTGGCAAGGATGCCACCCGTCGCTTCATATTATATCTGTGATGATCAGAACGATAGTGGACCCCTGTCGAAAGTGAAAATAAGCAACGGTGTATGAGCAGTTTGAGAAAAACTTACTCTGATCTTCTGCAGTTACAAATCCGATCGAGCACGAAAGACATGTGTACAAAGGCTGCTCTGCCGCTCCATTCTGCTCGCTATCCATGACTGATGAAAGACTGGTGGTGGTAGGAGAGAGAAAGATTTGTGAGCATCCGAGTCCACGATCGGACCTGTCAGATCGCTTTCGCTGACAAAACGAATTCGGTGCCGAGCTATTGCAACATTGACACGCAGTACTAGTGTGATTTTAGATTGCGTATCTCGTTGATAGCATGCCCTATAGCGATTGAACTACTATGGTCACATCATCCATCCACCGAAATGCCATTTGAGCGGTCAGATTGCGGGAAACTTTGTCCTCATCACTTCCTCCCATCGCCTCACGCAATAAGTGGAGCGCAGAGTTATTACTGTCCAGGCCGGGAGGTGCAGAGCGGGTGGACAGCACATTGACAATCTTGTCCGCAACCTCTTGAAGGGTGTTGATATCCTTCCTGTCATCATCGTGCACATACAAATCCGTCAGACCATCAGAGCACATGATCAAGAATCGCCCTTCTTTCTCGGTCGCCGCGAGATTGACGTGAACGACGTCGGCAATGTTCGAAAGGTATGGGGGAGTTTTATTTCTGGGCAACCAGTCGGTCAGCACAGTTGATAATTTGAAGCCCGGATGAGTCTTGACAAGAACGCGTTCTGTAAAGATGGCGGGCAGCCTGAATTCGTGATCTCCAATTGCTGTATCAAAATGTGAATCAGCATGCGTAATATCAGCTTGGAAAGTGTCTGTCACCTCTGGTCACTGCGATGGCTCCAAGCACTCTGTCTTCCAAGACGCACGTGTCATCCTCTCCTGGGTGCTCTCGACGGATGCGAGCAACCTCTGACTCCTCTTTACCGTTGTGGTTGTGACTCAGTAATTCGGCTTTCCATCCCCCAGAAGAGGATTTTGTCCCAAGGACTAAAGATACAGCGTCAAGTCAACCGCAGATGCAGGGCCTATACACATACCGGCTTGACAGTCACCCAGTGAAGCCACATACAAAGTGCTGCCAGATGGGTCGACCAGAGACACCAGGACGGTAGAGCCTCGCATGCCCAGCAGCAACTTTGCGTTGTTCACACCCCCTGATCCAAAATCGTTGACAATAGTGTCAATCTGCTCATCGCTCATCTTCTCTAGGTCTTCGGGTCCTCCGGGAAATATGTCCAAGATATCCCGGGTGATGGCATTGTCAAGTTCAGAGATCGAATCTACGAGGACTTTAGAGACCACATCACGGCTCAATATGCCCTCTCCGGCCGATTTCAGAGCATTGGCTAGAAAGTCGTGGAGAATCGAGGGTAGTTTCTCATGGACATAGTCTACAGTTTCTTCCCCAGCGTGTCCTGTGCGATATAAGTTGCCGAGTCGTACGATCTCAATGAAAGGAGGCTTACCATCAAAAACACCACTGAACGACCACGAACCTCCAGGAACATTCAAGTGAGTCACAATGAAGCGATCCTGGCTGCGAGAAGTCGTGCATGGCTGCAGAGCTGCAGCACTGATGAGTATCGCGGACTATGCGCCATGCGACAGATCACTCACAAATGATGTCCGCTCCAAGTATACTCTGCGCGTTAGCCGCCTGCGACAGTTCCTTGGTGAGTTCGGAGCCAGCGAGTTTGCGATATGCCCAAGGACCGGCGCCGTCGTAGCCCATATCAGTGTACCCGAATTCCTCTGACATAGTAGTGTGTATGGTGTAGGGTAATAGGGTTGAACGCGAGATCTTCACCGAGCTTTATATCATCGGCTGTCTCAAACGGGCGCTAATAACGGGTCGAGATAATCGGGCCCATGTGGGTAAATAGGGTTACAAAGCTTTGGATGGAGGTTGAGGGCAAGAGACATGGCGTTGGTAACACAAAGAGCGGCGGGCATACCGCTCACCCACTGCCCAAAGCATGAGGTTTAAGAGAGAGAGGTGACATGGCATTATTACGAAGGGCGGTGGGCACAATTATTGTTCGCCCGTTGCCCAAGTCATGCGCCTCCCGATCATTCACAAGTATGATACCTTTGTCCGATAGTGTGGGTTTGCGATAGCGAGATCAACTGACTCGCAAGAGAACAAAAGTATGAAACAAGAACTCGCGATGTGCGACTTGTCTCAAGGGGGACAGACAGTTCAAGCAGGATGGGTGTATAAGGTACTGAGAGTCTCATGGAACGACTGACCTCGGTTGTGACTCTATTATGGCAGAAATCCTATGCTGAGTTCTTGTGCCGCATAAGAGAGGCTCGGTGTCATACTGAGAGCTTGTGTGGGTGGAGACTGAAAGTATGTTGTATGGCATCGGGTATTTTGGGTTGTAGGAATGTCTGCCAGGTAAATGACCTTGATCCATGCAACTGGTCAAGGCGCGAGACTTGAAAATTAATCATTCTGCAAGAACACAACATGGCAAGAAGCAGTAGCAGCTGGTCCTGTTTTGCGAGAGGAGGAGACCAACCAGCGTAATCAAGCAGTCGTCGGAATCTGTGGTCTCACAATTGTTTCCGGCCGTTTCTCCAGGCTCCAAGTTCTCAGCGCTCTCGCCGATTCCCTGCAAAAGGCTCTCTTAAAGGTGCGATATATCAGCATATACCTCAGCTACGCTCCCAAGGAACGCCATGGATCCATGCCGGACTCTTGGGGTGCTTCAATCGGCCAAGATTCGCTGGATTGCCCGATCTCTTCTGGATGTACTTGCCGCCAGAACGAAACGCTGATCGCGCTTGCTCTCATTCTAGGCCAACGAATCACACAAGCCGCCAACATGTCTCTCGTCCTTCCCGAGGCCCACCAGCAATTCCAGGTGCGTCGAAAGCGCGTTCGTTTTGCAGGACATAGAACTCATCGTCTGTCAATTACAGCACATTCTGCGTCTCCTCAACACTAACGTTGATGGAAAGCGTAAAATCATGTACGCCTTGACTGAGATCAAGGGTGTTGGTCGTCGTTACTCCAACTTGGTGTGCAAAAAGGCAGATGTTGATCTCAACAAGCGGTGTGTGCCAGTTACCTCGATCATCCGTGGAGATGTTTTGACACACTATTCTTAGTGCCGGAGACCTCAACTCTGATGAGCTTGAGCGAATTGTAACCATCATCCAGAACCCCACGCAGTTCAAGATTCCTACATGGTTCCTGAACAGGCAAAAGGACATTGTCGATGGCAAGAACTCCCAAATCCTCTCCAACGGTGTCGACTCCAAGCTCCGTGACGATCTTGAGCGATTGAAGAAGATCCGTGCTCACCGTGGTCTGAGACATTTCTGGGGTCTCCGTGTCAGGGGTCAACACACAAAGACAACAGGTGAGACTTGCGTTTTTCGCAATTCTACTTATCCTAAAACTACTTCCAGGTCGTCGTGGAAAGACCGTCGGTGTGTCAAAGAAGAGGGGTTAGAGGGTGTAGCTCTGACATGGGCGCGTCGGCATGCATTTTTTTGTATGACATTTACTATCACTATGACTCCCATTGCAACATGCTCGCATTCCATTCATCAAGATATGTATTTGAAAGCAACAACGTAATAGTCTGAGAGCTTGGGCGCTTGTTCTGGAAACTTCTCAAGAGAGCCAGTCACCTGTGACCTCTTTTAACTGCCATTGACTCGAACATTCCCACTGCTAGCTTAAGCACCAGTCGAAAGCTTTGCTGCTGTCCCGATGGCCTGTACAATTCGGCACCCTTGGTTCAACATGCCGTCTGCCAAACGAAAACATGCTTCATCCGAGTCTTCCTCCGACAATGATGAAAGCTCGAGTGCATTTCGCACATTGGCCGACGCTAACCCATCCAAACGACAAAGATGCTCGGTTCTGGAAAACGGCTTTGCACATCTTGCAATCCACCACAAGCCTGACCAGTCGACGACTTCAACCTACGCTCAGGCGCCATCCGTCCCCACTGTGATCGAACTCGATTCTACTCTAGGGGCGCGCCCTTTCTCCCCCATGCCTGTGGATGGGGAACCGAGTGCCGTCACTACCCCTAGTTCTGTTGAAGAACCCGTCACTCCCGATTACTCAGGCAGTATCTTGCCTGCGGGAGAAGAGCCGATGGATGTTAAGATGCGTTCGCAGTCCTGGTATGAACCAGAAAAAGATCGTGAGTTATACTTCACATACCTGATACATGCGCTATGGGCTGACCCACGTGTCAGGCATCGTCATAACAGATCTGGATGATTCGGACGACGAAACCGATTCCAATTCAGTATCCGAGGCCAATGAGATAATTATCTCGAATGCTCTGCTTGAGCACATAAAGAAACAACCCACATTCACATCCGTCCTCCCCGCTGAGGACAACGCCAGCGGCGCGCTCGTCTTGTTCCGACCTCTACTGTCTGCGTCGGATCTGGCGACTGCTGAGCCGGCTGAGCCGGAGACCACTGTCTCTTCACCACCACAAAACGACGAGGATGCTATGGACGTAGAGCCTTGATTGTCTGCAATACCGAGACTCGTCAACATATCTTTATTTTCTCGCAGATGCTTTCCAAGTTATCAAATAACCAAAAATCCAAATGTACGTATCGTTACAAACAAGCATACTCTATAATATCTGGAAATCAGACCGATCCGGGGGCGTCGAAAGCAAATAACAGCCGGCACGATAAAAAACATCATATCTTAGTCTATCAGGAGAAGGATTTCTAACGCGTATGAAATCAGCTCGAATCCGCGTTGTAGTGTATCATGTCCTCTGTGTGTCTGCGTATATCGACGGGCTCGTTAAAGCTGGCGTCACTTGGATACATCGAGGTGGAGTAATGCAGACGCGGTTGCTGTGTAGGCATGTGCATCTGTGGTATGGTAGAGTAGGAAGAATGCATTGATGTAGCGGGTTTGTTGTAATGCATGGGTGGTGGGTCGAGCGATAACGCGTTGGCTAAGCTGCCTGAATCGTGGTATGAATCTGAAGGTGCTGGGTGCCCATCTTCGAACAAATCATGGGGTGGGTGGGTTGATTCCTCGTCAAGGTCGAGGCGACTGTGGGGATCATCACCCTCAGGTCGATTCAGCTTCTGCGCTGCAATCTCTTCGGCAGTCAGAAACCGCCCGCCTGGGCCACGAGGGCGACGCATGGCATGTTTGTGGCGGGATTCATGCAGGTAAGGCTGCCTTGAGGTGAGCAACTTGGGCTTCGTGCATAACGAATTCGCAGACGTACCTTGCGTTGCTTCGATAACCTGTGAACTTCCTCCAGGCGCGCGCGCGCTACGCGGCGCTTCAGTATCCTGTAATACTGTTTTGCATTGACGTAAAGTGGTTCCTCGTCCAACGTGTTATCATCGTGTTCCGGGGCGGGTGGTTCGGGATCGTCCTGTGGTGGTGCGTGGTAGCCTCGATCGGAGTGAGGGTTTGAGGTAAAGAGGTCAGGTTCTGCTGGGGAACGTCTATGAGGGGTCTGGGAGTCTGTTGAAGGCCCTGGGGAGGGTATAGAGGAGTAGAATTGATAATAAGGGTCAAACTGTCCAAGGGGCTCCATTGATTGGTCCAAGCATCCGCAATAAGCATCTCCTTGACATTATCCACAATGCATCACCTGATCATTCTCACACTCAAACCGCCATCATGTCCGAAGCAAAACTGAAGTCATTAAAAGTCGTCGACCTCAAGGACATTTTAGCGAAGGCCTCCGTAGCTGTACCTGCAAAGGCCAACAAGCAGGACCTCATTAAACTAATATTGGGCACCCCGGCTGCTCTTGAGGTTTACGCGAGACAACAAAATCCCAACGTAGCGCCTTCGTCTGCCGCTGACGATTTGGTATGTTCTATTCATTTTCTGAAAAGGCTTTGCCTTACCATCTATTCATAGCTAGCACCTCCCGAAGAGTGAGTCACCAGACGCGTTTCTATAAGAAATGTCATGACCGGTCGTCGCTAGTTTTGACTGGGATGGTGACTCGACCGACGCGCCCTCTAATAAAGAGCCAGCGGCAAGCAAAGAAACGGGAACAGAAGGCCTGGAGACCGCAAAGCCCGCCTCCAAAGCCGCTGCTAAACCTGTGAGCTCTGTATCTGCAGATTAGAGGGCTAAATTGATCGCCATTAGGCCTCGCCTCCCAAGAAGGCAGCCCCTGCTGCTCCGGCGGTAGTTGCGACGACGGAGCAGTTTGCGGATGACACTGTAGACGAAGAACTCGAAAAGCGGAGGAAGCGCGCTGAGCGGTTCGGTGTTCCGTTAGTGGAGACACCCAAGCCAACACCACC
The DNA here is from genome assembly GCA_014898675.1 of Athelia sp. TMB. Lineage (NCBI taxonomy): Eukaryota > Fungi > Basidiomycota > Agaricomycetes > Atheliales > Atheliaceae > Athelia > Athelia sp. TMB. The sequence continues at coordinate 32,565 of JACXVL010000319.1, forward strand.
TGCTGCTAAGAAGGGTGGTAGAAACGCGGCGCAGCCTAAACCTGCTCACACTGCAGCGGCAGCAGAGGTGAGATAAAAGCCATTGACCATATTCTTTACCAATACTAACATTTGCGCAGGATTCGGAGAAATTGAATGCGCGAGCTGCACGTTTTGGGACAGCCAAAGCTCCGAGTGCCGTTGTTGCAAATAAGAAACGTCCTGTAGAAGAATCAGTCGATCCTGAAGAGCTAGAAAGGCGGAAGAAAAGAGCTGAGAGGTTTGGGATACCTACTGTGCGTTTTCTTTCCTTCGATGTCTGGCAGGTCATGCAACTTATGACTGGCTTAGGCAAGCAAAGAATGAGAGCACTTGGCACTTTCCGTCGCATGTCTATTTGTACCAAGTTTATAAATTTTCGATTTCCCGCATGATGCCAGCCTCATTTGCACTGCGCGTCTGTTTGCCTGTCCTAGCCGTTCGTTCAATTATGGATTCACGCATAAGTAGTTGATTGCTTTCATGGCTATCGCCCTCTTTGCTTCCTATTGCTTCGAGGGTGGCCCTTTTTTCAGCCCCTCCTCAAAATATTAATATTGGCTAATGTTGGGTGTCTGGACACGTAAATTCATTTGTGATTGAACGAGAACTCATCCTATATCCTATTGTAGACCCCGGTTTTGAATTTATGTGCTCCTCAACAGCCAGCTGAACGCCAGCCTCGCGAAAGATCGATCAGTTAACTCACTTTATTCCATTGAGGATAGGTGGGCGAAGAATATCAGAATTGTAAAGAAATATTATTCTAATAAGAGAAGAGAATGTGAACACGATTAGTAGCGGCTGTACATCTAGGCTTTGATATTCGTCTCATAATAATCTGTTGCGACTTTTAGGGCTTCGTCGACCTTGGAGATGTTGGTCCCGACACCCTGTGCACTGTCATCCTTCCCGCCTGCTTTCCCACCAAGAACCTCAGCAACCTTCGCGGCCCATGTTCGAGCATCGAGTTCCTTGGCTTTCAATGTAGGGGGCACGTGATTGCCATGAACAACTTTGCCAGTTTCGCCATCTGCACTGATCACGTAGACCGCCTTACTGAGCTTCTTGCCCTGCGTGATAACATTACCGAGAATCTGAGGGAAGGTTGTTGGGACAGGTTAATCGTTGTACACAGTGAGCTCACCTTAGCATTGCCTTCGACCGGAATAATGGCGAAATAGGCGTCTGATTTCTCATTCGCCTTAAAGTATTCTATCAAAGTATCCACCGCCTGCCATCCAAAAATCAGCGCGATGGACATATACGAAATTGAAAGTCTCACCGTTTTGTTGATGGCTGCCTCTCGATCTTTGATTTCTTTATCGAATGCTTTGCGCATAGCGCCCAAGCGATCTCTTAGGTCCGCTTTGAGGATGGTGGAGATATCGGATTGGCCAAGCTCCTGTTGGCATAATGAGGAACCTGCATTAAAAAAATGTAATTTGATCCTTACAACCGTGAAAGCTTTGAGACCCGCATCTTTGTCTCTGCCGGTGATATGGTTCAATCGGTCAAGCTTGGCTTTGAGGTCATTCCCGCGACGAGTTACATCCTGTGCTTCGTGGCCAGTTACAGCTATGATACGACGGATACCTTTGGCAATGCCGGACTCCTCGGTGATCACGAAGTCCTTGATGTCCCCAGTTTTGGCAACGTGGCTGCAAAGTGCTCAGTAACCCATCATTAAGCATGCCAAGATTGGACGTACGTTCCACCGCAGAACTCAACACTAGTGTTGCGCCATTTTGGGTTTTCAATGTCTTTGGAAATTTCCTCGACATCGAATTCCAGGGTGACCACTCGAACTGGGTCAGGGTACGACTCGCCGAAGACGGCACGTAATCCGGGTATCTTCTGCGCGACCTTCAAATCAAGTTCTTTGCTATACACTTTGACGTTCTTCTTGATCCAGTCGTTGCTGATAGATTCGATTTTGGTGAGCTCTGGCACCGTGATCTGAGCCTTATGAGAGAAGTCGAAGCGTAATTTGTTCTGTGCAACGAGCGATCCTCGTTGATCAATATGATCACCAAGAACCTCTCGAAGTCCGTAATTGAGGATATGCGTTGCCGTATGATTGCTGCGCAGCGGCCATCGGCGAAGCTGGGGTACTATTGGCCACAGGAGTAAAGAGACACAAGAATAAACGCACCTCATCGTAGGAAGAAAGTACTTCATTCCCTACTTCAAGCTGACCGTACTTGAGGTGTCCGATATGTAGCACATAGCCGTTGAACACTTGCACATTGGTCACCTCAAAGTCTGCGGCTCCATCGATGACAATATTGCCTGTGTCATATTCTTGGCCTCCGGATTCAGCGTAAAAGCTAGTCTTGTCCAATAGGATGCCAAATGTAGCATGTTCTGGCAGCTCTGCAGTGGACGAGACAAACAGCTTGTCATGGTAGATGGCTTTGATGTGCGCCGTGATATTTCCAAGTTCTGATGGTAAGAGTCACAAGTAAAGCAACCCCTGAATTCAGAATGGCTCTGAGAATAGATGCGAGGCGTTATCACTCACGGAATTTTGCAGAATCGTCCGTCTTGGGAACATCGCTGTTCTTCTCCAGCGAAGCCAGATCATGCACATCTAATTTGACGGCTTCCGATGTAGCTTTCTTTGTAGAAGCTTTGCTGGCCTCCTTGGATTGTGCTTGAGCTTCCTCGAATTCTGCTTCATTCACTCCCAGCCCTAATTCCTCTGCCATCAATCGGGTCAAGTCCACAGGGAAACCATACGTGTCATACAGACGCCAGACGTCTTTCCCATTGAGTTCCTTGAGGCCTTGTTGTCTGGCTTTGGCGGCGTACTGGTCAAAAAGTCGCTCGCCTCTGTCGAGTGTACGCGAAAAAGATTCTTCTTCTTCATCCAATATTTCTTTGATATCGTCCACTTTTTTGGTAAGCTCCGGGAAGACATCTCCCTGTTAATAGCATATGAGGCTTGGATACTATTGTACCATTGGATCCTCGGCACACTCACCATATGCTCCACTACGACGGGAAGCAAAGAGGAGAAGAAAGACCCGATTGGCACTCCCAATTTCTTCCTGGCGTAGCGAGAACCGCGCCGGAGGATGCGTCGGAGCACATAGCCTCGGCCTACGTTGTTTGGTACTCCCCCATCGCTGAGTGCGAACGCGAGAGTCCTCACATGATCTGCAACCACTCGATAAGCGGTGTCGATGCCATCCGTGTCTGCTTCTCCAAATTTCCCTTCATAGGGCCGTACTCCACTTATTTCTTGGACTTTTTCAAATATTGGGATGAAGACGTCCGTGTCGTAGTTTGATCGCTTGTCCTGGATTACGGAGACGAGACGCTCGAAACCCATGCCCGTGTCGACATGCTTTGCGGGAAGGGGCTTGAGAGAGCCATCGTCTTCCCTATTGAATTGGATGAACACGTTGTTCCAGATTTCTAGAACGTCAGGATCATCCTGATTGACTAGGTGTGCGGCATTGCGTCCTCCAATACGATCAAAGTGGATTTCGCTTTGCCACGAATCAGAGAATATAAAGATGAACGGTAGAAAGTAATCTCACCTACACGGTCCGCATGGGCCCGTTGCGCCCATCTCTGCAAGTCGGATTAACAACGGACTGGTGCAGAAGATAATGAGATACTTACCCCAGAAATTATCCTTAGCGTTTCCTGTCAATATGTGGTCTTCCGCGACGCCCATATCTAACCATACTTGGCGAGCCTCTGCGTCAGCTTCGAGGCCGTTTTTGGTATCGCCTTCAAAGTAAGTGACGTATAGACGGTCTTTGGGCAGTTTATAGACCTCGGTAAGGATTTCCCAAGAGTAGCTGATGGCTTCTTTCTGTAGCACATTGAACGGAAGTGAAAGGTTATACGAACGCCTGATCTGACCTTGAAATAGTCACCAAATGACCAGTTGCCTAGCATCTCGAAGAAAGTATGATGATACGAGTCTTTACCCACATCCTCGAGGTCTGACATATTCAGCATTTGACAAGGCCAAAGATTTTAGCCTGACTTACCATTATGTTTTCCACCGGCTCTGATACACTTTTGGCTGTTATAGGCGCGCTTGAGCTTTGCCATGTCAGAGTGAGGATCGACGGTGCCGAGGAAGATAGATTTGTACTAATCGAAGATTTGTTTTATGTTCTGCGACGCGCAGAAGGATTGTAAAGCTCACCTGATTCATCCCAGCATTTGCGAAGAGTAACGTGGGGTCCTCGTACGGGATTGTCGAGGAAGAGGGGACGAATGTGTGCTGTTTGGACGCGAAGTAGTCAAAGAACTGCTGGCGGACCTTTCGGGCGGTCCAGGGACCAGTGTATGGTGTGGAGGACATTGCGCGATGGAAGGAACTGATAGGACGGAACGGAAACTGTTTTATCATGAATCTGCCCAGTGTGACTCCTTTCGAGTCCTATCGCGTGCAGATCGAAAGCCACAGGCGCCGAAAATTATATTCACAGTTTCTCTCGATATACACCGGCACGGTCTTTTTCCTGCAACCGCAATGCCGCGCATACCTCGTCAACTGCTGCAGCTCCTCTCGCGTCCTCCGAGGCTCCAGCCGCTACAGAGCATTGTCTCACACGTTGTCAGACCAATTGCACCTACCCTCTTCGCTTCGCCAGCTCTGCATGCTCTCCCGTCCACATCATCATTGACCTTCGCTACCCCAAGTTGGACTTCGTCGCCCATTCTTTCTGCTCTTCAGCAGACGCGATTCAAAGCTAGAGGGACAGAATACCAGCCCTCTCAGCGCAAGCGAAAGCGTAAATACGGGTTCTTGGCGAGGAAGAGGACGCAAGGAGGAAGGAAAGTCCTGGCGAGGCGGTTGGCAAAGGGTCGCCTTTTCCTCTCCCATTGAGTAAGGTCTGTGAAGAACTCCCATTTATCATTTTCACCCACTAATGACAGTTGTAATAGATGCATACCCAGTCTCATCATTGTCTTCCAACGCCCTGTTATTTTAATATAATGCTTCATCCACACAATCCTGGTGGTTCCAGTTTCAAACCGAATTTACCATTAGTAATTATTGTAAGCAAAGCAAAAACAAGATAGCATGATCACATGTTCCAAACAATCTCAATTCATGTCCACCTCACTCAGCACCTGTCGTCCGTCATCATTCCCACCCCACCCCACCCCAGGCAGCTTCCCCTCTGTAACCACTGCTCCAACATTGGCAGACGGTGTTGGAGAATCAACAGCTGAAGCATCATCTTCATTCAGCGGCAAATAAGACTGTGGTGGTGATAATGGCGAACAAGGAGTGAATAGGAACCCTTGCTGAATAGACGTCAGTAGACTGGATATAGGCGTTGCTACAGGGGCAGGAAAGTTATGGTGCCCTGCCGGGGTGTTTGCAGATGGAACCTGTATCGTCGGTAGAGCGTCTAGATATTTCTCCTCGGCAACGACAGCGGATGTTGTAGGGCTCGAGGAGAATGATGCTGCCTCATTGACCTTCGGTGGGCTGTTGTTTACTGTGGGAGATGGCGGGAGTGGCGGCAAGTCATGCACGTCTGGAGTCGGACTGGGTGGGAGAGGGATTTCGCTAGGTTTCACGGTTGCTTGGGGCCCACTAGGTGTCTTTGAACGAGCAGCTGGTGTAGTTTTGCCCTTGACTGCAAGGCCTTTGGTGGTGGACCCCGATTTAGAGCGCCCCCATACGGGCTTTTCGGCTTCCTTAACTTGACGGTCGGCGGCGGCGGCTTTCGCACGCGCGATTTGCGCTAGCGTAGGCTGCGATACACTGGTCTTTTTGTCTAGCGAGCGTGCGGGTTCTTTGGTGGTCTGTGCGGAGCTCGTGATTGACTGCGTAGATGGCGCTCGAACATGGGTAGTGGTGGTAGCCTTGACAGGGGCTTTGGGAACAGGTCTGGGTTTTTCATCTGTCTTGCTTAGGAGCTTAGCGGGAACGGGGCCGGGGGCCAGCTGGGAAGATGCACTACGAGACAATGCGCCTGCTGCGTTTGTAGACTTGGGAAGGGATTGCGCATTGTCCGAGACTTCCTTGCTGGCTGCATCTTCGACTTTGGGAGCGGAAGGGGGTGGGAGAGGAACTCTTCGGGCTCCTCCTTGAGGGCGACTCCTCTGTTCCGTATTCGCCTCGGTCATCTGAGGCGGGCGAGGTTTGCTAGGCAGACGTCTTAATGGGCCGTCGCTGCGTGAGGGGTCGTTATTGGCACGATTGACACGATGAGGGCCCGATGGTACGGCGGCAGCTGGCGGTGGCTGAGGAGCTACTCTACGAGCTGGCTCAGTGGAAGCTGGTTTTGCAACGAATCCTAATTCCGGTTTATGTGGTGGACCGTGAGCCCGGCTGGGTCCACTGCGAGGCAGTCCAGTCGCTTGAGCACTCGTGTTGGTAGTTGATGGTGCGGAAGGGGGTCGAATGGGAGCGGTTGCGCGCACGGGTATATACGGGGGAGGGGGCATCGTTTCTTCTCGTGCCGCTTTAGCTTTTGGCGCGCGCAAGGTCTTATCGACCAATGATGCTGTGGAGGCGGATGAGGGCGGCCGGCTTGATGGAGCTGAAGATGAAGGTTGCGCCTTGATTTCGAGATACTTCTTGGTCACAGGTGTTAATGGTCCTACAAATCTTTATCGGCCGCATTCAGAGAAGCCCACTGGAGGCGAATCCATCACTCACTTTTCAACCCTGCTAGGCATCAAAGCCTTGTAGGCTTCAAACAACTTCCTGCTAACCTTTCTCACATCCGCGTTCGCATCCTTCGCCGTTAATTTGATTACCCCTTCGATCATCGTTGCGCGAGATTCCTTCTCCAGGTCCGGGGGGTTGAAGCAATTGAGGCATGATAGAACTGACTCTGCTGCTACGATACGCAGAGTCACAGATTTGTCCTTCGCCGCCTCTACCAGATATGGCAAAATGGCGGGTAGCTGGGTGTTTTCGATGAAAGCAAGTATGCATGCCCTCGCGCGAGTCACGGATACCTTATTCGTGCGGGTACAAAGAGTGATGAGGGTCGGTAAAAAGATGGGGATTAGAGGTTCCGCGTCGCCTCCAAGGCCGCAAGCCAGCGTGCGGAGCATGTCCATGGCAGCACCAGAAAGTCGGCCTCGCTCTGAGCACATCGCGTTAACGAGCGGCCGAGATATTGTTCGAATTTCGAAGGTGAGGTCTTTCGGGAAGTCCAACGCGCCGTTGTCGCACAAGTTGGTAATTCGCGTGATGCCTTTCGCGATCTTCTCCCATGACTCCTCTGATTCTGGCAGGATGACCGTTGCACGAATCGTCTCGAATTCACGTTTGAGTGCAGTGGAAGAATGGCACTAAACGGCATGTGAGCAGAAGATCGAATCTCTAGATGAATCACGCACCTCTATCAATACCATAGTCAGTGATGAATGCCTGGCATGCAGTGTCACTGCTGGAGTTCAACGGCTTCGAGGCGGCCTCAACTGGACATGTCACGTGGCACGCGACCCACAACTCCCACGCCTACTGGAGCCACGTGTATGGGCACCTGTATGACACCAATTCTCACACCATTTAGCCTTTGTTGCGCACCTCGCGACATAGGCTAATATAACTGTGTCCAAGTCGATAGGGACATTTAGGAAATTGAGAGGTGTGATGTTCTTGTTTTTTCATAGCCGGAACAAACAAGTGATGCAATCAAATGGAGCACCTGATCACTGATCTCTCCAACCCTCTCGGCTCTCACCACAACAGTCTTTAGCACTCAAAATCCACCTTCATGCAGCCCGTAGTTCTCAAATGTATCCCAATGGCTAGATACTGTCAGCGGTGTGATAGTAATTGTCCAAACTTTCTTTTTGGGCTAATAATGACAAAACCCAAACTTCTCCCAATTAGAAGGCATTATATTCGGCCATGAATAGTTAGAAGCTAATTATAATGCATTATATGGGGAATCTAAGGCCGGACTGGAACTTCTGGAAGCCCTTTTAACCATGTTATAATGTGAATATAATACGGGAACATTATAATGCCTTCAGGTTCCGACAATTAATTTACATGCAACAGTTGGCACTGGGCGGCTCGAGAGACTGCTTGATAGTTCAAAAATGATTTGGGCGATGGTTGAGCCTCCTGCCTGTTTGGGCTGTTTATTCCGGCAATGTACCAACAGAAAAACCATACCTGCTGATTTCTGAAATGTCCCTATCGACTTGGACATACATAGCTGTAAGCCTCTGTGCCACTATTCCATGGCTCAGCAATACTTCCAGCAAGACCTTAGGACTTCAGCAATACCATACATGTCAAAAATTCTATAAATATTTTACTTGCACCACTTAGTCTTCCCACCCCCTTCCGACTTTCCGTAGCTTCCGTTGTCGTACCATGAAATTGTTTCATGGTAGGGCTGATCAAAAACCTATAAAATCAAATGACACCACATCTATGCACATAACAGTGATCTATGAAGATACGAAGAGAGAAGATGATGAAGAAGATGAATTAACTATGGAAGGAAATATGGAACTGAAAATGCGAAGGGACATTGCAGCAAGACATTTCAGTCATGAACAGCAGTCACCGGCTAATTATGTCAATCTGGTAACCTTAGGAAGTTGGAAAATGCGGACATCTTGAGCATGCACCAATTCTCTGAATTTAAACCACATTGTATGGCATCCTGATCAGCCACAACTGCAAGATCACACATGGTTATTGATGAAGAAGTTTAATGGGACCCACAATTGGTTAGTGCAACACACCAAACCGGTTCCATTGGATTTACGTCTTTATGATGTCGGCCATTCAATTGAAGGGCACCATTCTTACCCAAAGCCACTTCAGGTTACCCCAATTTGTGGTCTTATAGACTCATTGTTCTCGTCATATAAAGGGTCTATCAGCCCCAAATCAGGTGTTAGTTCCTGGCCTTTGGAGCACCTTGGGGGTAGGATTCTAATGATATAGGACACTATTTGCTTATATGCCCAGGCCTTTAAATGTTGATTCTGGCCACCAGGCATCATAGGACACTAACATTGGCCAGGGTAGGATCTTATTTAGATAGTGGTGGTGTTATGGGTCCTGTAATTCATGTAGTATCTGGCTTCTACCTCAGGCTTATTCAGGGCCCAGATGTATGCTACACCACCAGAAGCAGAATTTTCTGTAGAATCCAGATTTGGTCACAGATTAGCCATAGGATGTCAGTAGCAAGTGCATTAGGCTGTTCCGGTAGCTGACTAATACACAATGACATAACACTGTAACATGTTATATATCACCAGAATCAGAATTTAAAAAAGAGTTCAAATTTGAAGCATTTGCCAGGACTCGTTTCTGAATTCCGGTCATGTTGATATATAACATGGCAAATTTGGTCATTATATCATTTTCAGCCACATTGCCACAATACCAAAATGTCTATAGCACATTACATAAGATAGCCATAACCATAAGTATTTGATATTTGAGCTCGTCTTTGCATTTCAATCATGTTGATATATAGCACAGGAAATTCAGCCAACATTTTATTTTCAGTTGCAGTCCCACATCAGTCAAGTCCTCACAGCACCTGCAATAAAATAGGTAGGGTGGCAAATGCTTCAAATTTGAACTCTTTTTTAAATTCTGATTCTGGTGATATATAACATGTTACAGTGTTATGTCATTGTGTATTAGTCAGCTACCGGAACAGCCTAATGCACTTGCTACTGACATCCTATGGCTAATCTGTGACCAAATCTGGATTCTACAGAAAATTCTGCTTCTGGTGGTGTAGCATACATCTGGGCCCTGAATAAGCCTGAGGTAGAAGCCAGATACTACATGAATTACAGGACCCATAACACCACCACTATCTAAATAAGATCCTACCCTGGCCAATGTTAGTGTCCTATGATGCCTGGTGGCCAGAATCAACATTTAAAGGCCTGGGCATATAAGCAAATAGTGTCCTATATCATTAGAATCCTACCCCCAAGGTGCTCCAAAGGCCAGGAACTAACACCTGATTTGGGGGCTGATAGACCCTTTATATGACGAGAATAATGAGTCTATAAGACCCCAAATTGGGGTAACCTGAAGTGCCCAAAGCATCAAGAATAAGATTTTGGAGCACACAGATTGTACAGCATATGAATGCAGCATAGTGCGGGCCATACAGCATTGTGCAGATTCTACAGCATGAGGATATGGCATTGTGCAGATCCTACAGCACCCCATTTCGGAAAAATGTGAAGATCCTACAGCATTCAACCTTAGTGCAATGCAGATCATTATTTTGATGTGACGATTCATGTCTGCGGATGGTTCCGACGTCATAATGACCACTGGAAGATGAAAAATATGATGAACATGCCAAGAGGATGGCAGCCAAAACAAACCAAAACCCTAACCACATTGAAACAGTGCAATGATCCAACCATTGTGAAAAGGAAGCTTATGACACATGCATAAAATGTGAGACAGTAACCCCATGTTATGATGAAGAACTTGTGTTACAAGGACCATTGATGATGAGATCCATGAGACAAAATAATAACCAAGGGATGAAAGCAAAGGTCACTGTAAATAATAAAGGTGATCGGCTCCATTACTCAGAGTTGCCACAAAAATACTATGGTAACTATGCAGACACCTCAGGACCTGCCATTCGGGCCTACCGGCCTCCAATCATCATTTCAGGCATCCACAAACACAATAGTCAACAGCCACTACCAACCCAACAAAAGGAAACAAGAACCAAGATTTTTGGTTCAGTCGGCATAATAAAACAAAGGGAGCCAGTCAGGGATCCGGCTCCTAAAACCAGCCGCACGAGTGAAAAGTAGAAGATCTTCGTGTTGTTAGTAGGGAATGGCTTTTATGGGACCTTTTATCACTCTTAACTTTTCACTGAGCGGCTGGCGAAAGATGTTGTGGGAACCGTCGGAAGCCCTAGCCTGGGGTTAGGAAACCTTCTTTTGATACCTTGCAATTGTTACTTGGTGCCCACTCAGCCGGGTTGCTGAGTCCTAATTAATCTTAATCAGGCACGACATGTAACACAACAGTCACAAGGTGAGAGAATTTAGCTAAGTGTCATTGTTCGAGCACTGCGCCTCATTTCCCCGCGCGGAACACCCATTGTACAACTGCATAGATAGATACTAGTAAATGGAATGCTCTGTTATGGTGCTGCAACGTTAGACATTGCCGCAGCACTCATTATCCTCCCAATGCATGCTACAATGGTCAACATCTTGTCAGAAACAGTACTTAAGAGCAGTATATTCAACATACCGTACCACCAAGCACCAAACAACTACCTTTGCTACAGCATAATCACCACTCTAGCATCATGAACAGTCTCAACATGTTAAACCGCGCCTTGCACTTGCTGCAAATGTGTAACATAACCCCCACATCCTTTGTTGTCGGCTTGCTCGAGAGCTCAATGCATCACCATCTGGCTCATGAGCTTCTCATAGACCATTTGGACCTTCTCCTCAACTGCTTGAGCAACATTGCTGGAGATACAACATTAGTCTGGGCTCGGAACTATATGAAGCAGACATACTCGGATGAGATGTTGGTGTTGTCCAGTGGGGGTGCCGGCCTTCATTTTTGAGCTGCTAAGGCTAACGCTGCGCAAGTCACAGCATTCAATCTCGAGGACATTGGAGCCCAGATGCAGCGGCTGGCTCCTACACTGTGGGATTTACTAGAGGCGCTCCTATGCACCAATGAGAGAGCTGCCAAGTGAAGGATGAAGGATTGAGGGGGGGAAAGCGGCCGCAAAGCAAGTGGAGAGATTCCTCCGAGGGCAGAAAGCTGTAGATTTGGAGAGAGACGAGCTCTTGGCTACAGCCGCTGCCGACGTTGAGGAAGAAGAGGAGGAAGGGAGCAAGGCCGAGTATTGGAGGGATACCGTGTTGTTGACAGTATTGAAGAATATTCCGGTACACACTCAGGGCAATGCAAGTAACTTTGCAGAGTACGTCCACTACGATGGATACTCCATTGTTTCCCAGGTCCGCAGCACTCCGGAAGAAGTTTGGAGTTCCATCGATAGGGAATCACATGGAGCATGGGTTAATCCGGTGGAACCGGAAGTATCAGTGACAGGTGACAGTGATAAGGAGAACATCGCACCTGATCACAGGGTTACCATGCGGAGCTCCATTGATAGGGAAATCTTTGGGGAAAGTGATGCAGAGTTATCAACCTCCGATCACCCGGACATTACCTCGCTGTCGAGGGAAGACTCCCCAATCTATATTCCCAGGACACCGGAGCCTAGGGAACCGTCTATATTTGGATCCGACTGGAGCGGAGAATTACAGTATCCATCAGATGGGGATCAGATGGATGAACTTTGGGGAGAAGAGGACTTTGTTGTCCAAGCCAGGAGGAGACTACACGAGCTCAGTACTCGGCTTGAAGCCATTCATACAGAGGGATGTGCATGCAGGATGGGATATGGGCCCATCGACCAATATGGATATATGGGAAACAATATGTATATAAACCTGTAAGATTCGTAGAGAACAAATCATCAGTTCCAACCATTCCCACTTTCACTCTAAGTCTCTTAGCCCCTCAAAAGACGGAGGCGCCCCATTCTGCCAAGCTGATGGCAGAGCATAGCAAGAAACCGGTGTTCATTGTAAGTGCTCAACACTGCTCAAATGAATAATGGCGACTTACCTATCTATAGAAAAAGGTGCTCTGCTTGAGCATGCTTGCACAGAGCACAAACCACAGATGCAATGCATTGCAGAGCATTATTGGCCTCTTCCTTTAATCTTCTGGGGCACCCGAAACCATTGTTGAACTCCTCTCGCGGCTGGGAGTTTTGTTGACCACGTCATTCATAAATAATATGGTCAATAATCTTTCGAAGGACTCAACCACCAAGATGCAAGCATTGGGACATACCTTGTTAACATTGTATGCGTACAACAACATTGATATCAATCACAAGCATGCTACCCCAACTGGGGAAGCACTGCAGGATACTCTCGTACACCTTACTTAGGTACCATGATCAAACTCAACCATGGCATCACACCAGAGATGCTTTCATGCTGCGAAGCACTGTGGAGCTGGTGTAAGCACAATCCAAGTGCTTTGCTGCGAAACATACTAGCATTGACGAGCTATGTCCACCTGCTTAATATCCATCCTGAGGAGGAGCACCCTTCAAGCCTAACGGGGCGTGAGTGCTTTGGAGTTTGGGTCTTTCTTTGTGACCTCATTACACACGGTCCATCCTACTTCCACAAATTCCGGCAATATCTCCCTCCCCCTGAAGTGATAGACCCTATTCCCATTACTAAATTGTGCCAGGTGCCCTGCCGCATGATGGATATCAACCCATCGACCACCACAAACAATATGAATGTACTGGAGAACCTTTTCAGGCAAGGCAGTGTTGGTGACAGCACCAAAACCAACCAAGAACGGGTCACAGATGTCTCCAACCATGTAATTCCTGTGCATGGTGACCTATTGACAGGCGAGCACATCCAAAGTCTCCAAGAGACGTGTTCCGAGGAAGCAACCCCATGGAAATGGTTCCAGTTTGTTGTATACATTATGGGGCTCTTTCATCTTATGGTGTGTGCTGATGCAATCTGGAGGATATGGATCCAGCCGATGAAGGGGAGGGGGAGGGAAGGAATCAAGCGCTAGAGTGTAAACAGCCTGATGAGCTATGTCAGTGTCATGCGGCCAAAGGAGACCATTAAAATTGAGACTAAACCAGGGTTTCGCCACATTCACGAAATCATTGAACATGTGGGCATTGTGACCCGGCTTGAATGTTGGCGCCTCTATTTTGCGCGCCAGGATTCACGCTTTGCGACACTTGAAGATCTTGCCGAATCAAAGCCGCAGTGGGAGGAGCTGGAGAGGATGGCGGTTAGACTGGTTCAAGAGGAGGTTGCAAGCTTCAACACCTTTTCTGACCTTCGGGCACAGCCTGCTGACGTCTGCAACGAGGAGCGCGAGAACATGCTATTGTGGCAGCAGCAATTCTTGCTATACGAGGCAATGATGTATGCCCTCAACAAAGGCAATATCAGGCGAGTTGAAGACGGCTTCATGCCCTGGGTCTTCACCTTCAAAGGTTGCGGTAAGCACAAGTATGAGACGCAAATGGTCAAACATTTGCACAACATTCATTTTGTATATCCAGAGGGCTTGAAGTGAGTGTCTTCTGTCTTGTGCTGCTGATTTCTTGATGATCTTACCAAGATACCAGGTGAGCCGTGTGAATGAACATGCTCTGTAATCCAACTAGTACCAAGGGCCGGTTCTGCACAATAGATTGGTGGGTAGAACACAATAACTTATATCTGAAGGTAAGTGAATTAAATTGGGATGGAGGCGGACATGCTAATGTAATTCTGCAGAGGATATACGGTGGTCAGTACTCAAATCACACCAAGAAGAGAATAATAGAAGAATCACCATTAATTGAGCTGTACAAGAATACTCGCATACAGGTTGAGAAAATTTTCCATCTAGACCACTGGACAACACACCATTCAATGCCAAATATGATGACAACATATAAATGCTCACCAGGTATATACAGAAGCACAAGGCTCTTGAGGTTGTACCCGGCCGTAGGAGTGCATACTCCGTACCTGACACAGCCGCTCAAGGCATGCACTTGATGTTGATGGACGGACAGCACATGGATGTAAGTGGGGATGGAGAAGGAGACGAGATTCTAGATGAGGAGGAGCAGGATATTGAGCAAGAAGTTGGTGATGATGGGGGGTTGGATGTGTAGTACTCACCAATAAGGAGGCGGTGCGGGCGGGTGCAAATATACATTAGGATTGAACTGAAGTGCACCATTGAATGTGTATGCCAGAGTGGGCAGTGCCGTTGGTGTACCCATATCAAGAACAAACCAAAATGCTGAGGTGCTAGGCGTGGCCGCCTGCCACATTGACGTTGAAGGCACATAATGCGCACGAGGAGTGCTTGGAGCCTGCACAACATTGGCCGACAGAGCTGAGGTACCTGCCGTTGGCTGACAATTTTCATCGTTCCCTTGTATGCGTGAGTGCTCGAGCGTCAACTTCATAGGACAGGCCGGGTTATCCCCTAAGTAAGAGAGAATGGGCACATTAATTCAAGATTGCGATAGGGTCTCAGATACGCACTGTTGTGGCCAATCCCTTTGCAGGCACTGCACTTGTTTGGCTGCTGCTGACGCCTGACTATCGGGATGGTATCTGGTTCATTGGCTGCTAATGCGGCCAAAACTTGCGACACTTCAACTGGTGGTGGTGCAGGGACTGAGGGAGGTGTAATATATCTGTTGATGATCGCCAGAACCAAGCCTGCACATTGGTCAACGTAGTCACATTGCCAACATGTCTCCTTCACAATTTGGTCGGCCATCGCAATCTTGTGCTTGTGGGTACAGTCGACAATGCGCTGGAGGATCTCGTCGGACATGAAAAGAATAACTCCCCATTTTTGAACCATCATATGCCCCAGAACAACCATGGCTTGCTCTCGCTGCCAAGCCCTGAGCTCCAGCTTCAAATCCAAGTCCATTTATGTGGCTTTGTACGAGGGAATGGTTGACCGATTGCGCATGCGGGCAGACTTTTGAGGCGGTGGACTGATGAACAACTTATCAGAGTGTTCCAGGTGGCAGAGGTTACAACAGAGTGCTGATGTGTGTGGAGCGCAGTGGGAGCAACCGGTCGGGGACCCTTTGTCGCAAAGAAGATGAATGTCTGCAATGGAATGGTCCGTCAGAATCTGTCAGAATGCGAGAGGAAGCAGTTGCAGCTGACTGACCTGCTGGTTTGATAGGCCCGTCAAAATAAAGTTTGACGGGTCTGTGCCTGCACACAACTTCCTCTCGTGTACCAGTGTTGATGAAGTCGTTGAGTGGACCACATAATTCCAGTGTCAATTTGCTCTCTCTTACACTCTTGTATTGCTTCTTTGTGACTTGCTTACTTGCTCGTTAACTGTACTTGACTTCGCGCTCGGTTTGTCTGGCGCCAACTTCCAGATCGACTTCCATCTGGTATGTATTATCTTTGTGCGCTGCAGCTGCTGATGTAGCTGGTCGTTTTGAGGCGTGATCATTGCTGTCTCCAAAAGTCTTTTGCTTCACAGCTGCTGCTTTCTTGTTCTTCTGGTTCTTGTCGAGATGTGTCCGCTCGCAGAACAAGATACCAGTGCCCTCTCTGCTAGTGGCGCGAGCCACCTGGCCGAAATACTGCCACAAATTGCACATATTGCAAGTCACTCGCCATTGGGCAACTACATCAACATCTAGAAGGTCCATGCCCTGTAGCTAGGTCAGTAGCACACTCATAAATGAATACAAAGCTTACAAAACCAAAAGCTGTAGTAACACATAGGCCCCAGACATCCCCACTCTTAAGCCCTTCATACATCTCTTCTTGGTAAGCCTGTGTCATCCCAGCATGAAAATATCTGACTTTATGGCGCAGCTCTGGAGGTAGATTTTCATGTCCTGCATGCAAGGCCAGCTCTGTCGCCTTTGTGCTTTTGAAGAACACGAGGAACTTGGGAGGTGGTGAAGTGACCCCATCCACAAAATCTGGCGGGATCTGGTAAAGGAAGTCCAGATCATGAAAAGTGTTGAGAGGATATTGGATGGCCCGCGCGACCAGGTGGATGTCAGGCCTGTCGCACAATAAGGTAATGTACTCTGTGTTGCCAGGGCATAGGCGGAGGATTTCCGACACATCAAGAAGCACTGGTGTCAGCAGGGTTGCAGGTGCAATGTAGAAGGGTATTCTTTTGGGGATCAGGTATCTGAGGCTGTAAACAGTGAGATATTCTCGCCAAAATGAACTCCATTGACTAATACAGTGCCCTTTTTCAAAAACAAAATACCATATTCTGTTTGTAAACTGTGGCTTCTTCCATAGCTTTGCAAATCCGTTAAGGCCATCGGCCTGCATCAAGATTTCCAGGCTTACAATGATCACTCGGTACTTGCAAAGCTCAATCTCCTACACACACTCGGTCAGACTTCAATTAGATCTCTTGGGCTGCCAGTAATCACCTCGAATGTCATCTCGTTGTTGTTCTCTCCTGTCAGGGATATTGCCCTGATACCAGCCACCTGCAGTATGTCCACATTCTGCTTACTCAACAAATTCAGCGGGCTCACGATTATTATCATGTGGTCTTCTTCTGGCTCTTCTTCCATAGCTATGGCTAGTCCCCCAAAGAATGAGAGGGTCTTTCCAGCGCCAGTCGGAGCCCTGCCAATGATGTCCTTCTTGCATACAGTCCCAGTGCAGCCTTCACTTGATACCAGCAAGCGCGCTTGTCGAAGCACTTGCTGACGACCTCTCGAATCTTTCCAGGAGTTCAGGAGATTTTAGGCATGAAGACATATAGCAGAGACTTGAAGATCAATGCGACTGAGCGTGACAACACATACTGGAGGCGCTGTGACAAATATGGTAGCTCGGAGTTAAACATGTATTATTTGATATGCCTAATTGACCTACCCAACTGCTCCACCACAGTGATTAAAAGACAGTTTCCTAACCATAGGCTAGGGCTTTCAGCAGTTCCCACGACATCTTTTGCCAGCCGCTCAGTGAAAAGTCAAGAGTTGTAAAAGGTCCCATAAAAGGAATTGCACATGATATATTTTCCTATTCCTTACAAATTTTACTACTGATACGACATGAAGCTCTTACTTTTCACTTGAGTGGCTGGTTTTAGGAGCCTGGTCAGGAATATGAACCATAAACCTTTCAAATAATCAAATGGTCAAATAAATATTCATGTCACGTGACCAGTGGCCAAGATCCTCCAAGCAGTGTTGGCTGACCGTCAGGTCAATGGTCAGATCGGTCAGGTCAGTTACTGACCCATCAAGGGTCTGACCGGTCAACTGACCATGGTCTGACCGTCAGATCAAAAGTGATGTCATTGTGGCAACACCCGGATGAGTGCCGCTCGGTTGTGTGCCTCACAGTTCAGAATAGCAAAGTTGATATTATGATGTGAATTATAAATCTTTTATCCCCCCCACTATCTCTACTGCTAGCATGCCCAACAAACGGACTGCTGTATGGCAACTATTTGACAGAGATGGAACTCACTTCGGCAGAAACAAAACACACTTCAACGCATGGTGCCACGGCTGTCTCAAAAACTGGATCGCCGGAGCAACTGGTGACGACGTAATGATCAGTGTGGAGGGCTCACAGTCAAGGCGTCGGACAGAAGGGGAGATGAAGGACCGAGGTAAGTCAATGGATGTATTGAATGTGACAGATCTGTGCTCACACTCATTCAATCTTGAAGCGAGGCAAGTGCTTACCCCCGTTTTGGGCAAGGTCAATGTTATGAAGAACCATGCACATGGGTGTCCCTATCTCGCACCTGTTGTCTTCGGTTCGAACCTTTGTGAACGCGTCTTCGAGCAAATGCAAATGGAGATGCAAGCAAATAAGGAAAACATATTACCTAGCACGCCCGTGCCATCTCCACAGCCCTCGGTGTCATCTCCGCTTAAGCGAGCACAATCTTTTGCCACAGATTCTAGTTTCAGTAGTGCCTCCTCCGGGTCTCGGGGCCAGTGGACAGCCAAACAGCAAGAGGAGTTCGCAATTGATTTCTGCAAATTGCTGGTGGCGACTGATACATCCTGGAACTTTGCCAACAATCCTCAGACACACCGGTTTTTCGCCAAATACAGACCCGAGGCGGCAATACCAAACCGGCGAGTGCTTTCGGGGCACATTCTGGACAAGATTTCTGCAGATGAAGAAGCCAAGATCACAGACTGAGTCCATGGGAAATATGCCACGGGCCAATGTGATGGCTTTAAGACTGTCGCAAAGACCCAGGTAACCACATCAATGGCCACTGTTGAGAACAAGGTATGGATTATGCTGCCGCCGAAGTAAATTCAATCACTCAATCAATTTTCATCACAGGCATACCTGATGCGTTCACATGATATGACCGGCAAGCCTAAAACCGGGAATCACCTGTTAGAGGTGGTCAAGGATGATATCGCTTGGATGAAGGACACACATGGCATCAACTTGATTGCATGGTGCACTGACGATGGACCTGATTGCAAGAAAATGTGCTGTTTACTTGCTTTATTCTTCACATGGATCGTTGTTCTTGTTTGCTGGGCTCATCAGCTAAATCTTGTGGTCGGGGATCTGCTCAAGCTAAAGAGTGAGTTTGTTGTTGTCGTACGGCAGGCTCTCGACATCGTAGTATGGTTCAATAGTCACAGCCACCCTCTTAGCCTGCTTCAGCGAGAACAGGAATTCACGTACGCAAGGTCATGGGCACTCTTTTTGCCAGCTGATACAAGATGGCTCGGGCAATATCTTGCAACCGCTCGGGTACTCAAGATTGAAACAGCACTCAAAACCTGTGTTACGAGACACAAGGATGAGCTCATCAAGTGCACCAGACCGAAAGCCAAGCAGAAGGAAAGGGCTCGGAAAGTTCTCGCCCCAATTAATGATCCAGTGTTTTGGACGAACCTTCATTAGTATGTGTCATCTCTATTGGCCTGCTTAGATGCCATACTCACTTGAGGTCAATTAGCATCAACATTGTTCTCGAACCCCTTGCAATTGCTATCAATGTTGCTCAGACTGGTCATTGTCGCTTAGATCAAATTACCCTTACACTTGGCAACCTTTACCACATCTATTCTGACCCGATCTTGGACAGCCACTTACGCCAAGGGCTTCTCGCAAGTCTCGAGAAGCGTTGGGCTGCTGCTGATCAAGATGTATTCATTTTGGCCGCTTTTTTCAACCCTTACATTCGCGCAGCTCCATTTTCGGAATCAGTTCTTCTTCAGTCAGTTTTGTACAACATGGCCGAGCACGTTTTCAACTGCTTTCACAGCAGCAAGCCCGATCTGGATTTCATGCGGGCATTTACAGACTACTACTATGGCGTGCGGGAATACTCGGCAGATCACATGCAACTCGAAAAGATGCGAGACATGCATGAACATGAGGTAAATATTTTGTTTAACATTCTCGCACTCTACTTACTCGGTGAAATTTAGGGCCGTCTGCTAGACATTTGCTTTATCTGGTCTCGCCTCGCACCAAGCCCATTCATTCAATTTGTCACTCGGATTCTGTCAATCATTGCAACTTCTGCAGCCACGGAGCGCACTTTCAGCCAATTTGGCATCACTCAGACCAAGCTTTGCAACAGGCTTAACATCCAGAAGGTCCACAAAGCTGCTCTTGTCAAGAAGGGCTTACAGTGAGAGCATGCGACTGCCGATGACACTCCAACACGCAAGAAGCGGAAGCTTAGCAATGGCACTGGGGCGGAGGATCATGAATCAGAGCCCAAACTAGAAATTGAAGCACCCTCACCTGACGGCGAGGACTTTGAAGATGTTGCTGCCGCACTGATTAGCCAGGCTACTGAAGAGGATGCTGGCAGTGACAACGACGATGATGGCGAGGGCTCCGAGTCTGATGGAGAAGAAGACACACCTCATGTTGGAGAAGAAGACACGCCTCATGTTGGACGATCCGGAACGCAGGCTCACCTACATCTGCGGCCGGTGCAACCCGCTACAGCAGCGCCGCCACGCTCGAGCGCCGACACGTACGCAGATCCCACTCGCAAGTCTTTTTGATTATATGTGTGCTGAAAATGGGGAAGCCTTAGCATTTTACTGGAAGGGCGGACTTGCTAACTTACACCGCTCTGAGCGTGCGGCTGAGATTGTTCATGAGAATGAGTACAGGGACTCAGAGGTTGCAGAAAACGATGCTTGATCCTAAATGCTCACTGTAGATTATATATTGTGTAAATTATTGTATATTGTGCTCTATGTACCTTGTGTTCAAGTTTACTGCAGCCCCATGCATATCCAACATGTCAAGTTTTCGCGAGGGGCAGTGGTACAGGCTGGAGCAGCTATACACGGCCCATCAGCTGATACAGCCATCTGACGGTCAGTTGATGGTCTGACTGAACTGACCGATCAGACCTGACTATTGGTCAGACCCGGGTCAGTGCCAACACTGCCTCCAAGACAACTTCAACATTTTTTTGCCATTAAACAAAACACATGGGAGGGCATGTGACTTGACAAGTGGCATGACAGATGACAGATGGTATCACATGATTTTTGTTATAATTTTTGGCATTATAGTTTCCTGCATCTAAATCGGGATGAGTCAGGATGAGCCGTGATCATCCATCAGTGGCTGTAGCCAATCAGAGGCACAGATCACAAGGTCCCACAAAGCCAGCCAATTAGAGGCCAGGGTCAGCAAGTACCACAACAGTCGTGTGAAAACTAAATAAAAAATCGACCAATCAGAAGTCAGCAAAACAAGTACCACACCGGTCATGGCCTGATTAAACTATGATCAACCAATCATAGGCAAGGATCAGTGTGTACCTTCACGGTCAAAGTGCCACAAGCCAATCAGAGAATAGAAGGGGAATGGATTTTTGAATACAGAGAGACCATGGAAAGGTTACCTTTGGAACAGTATATAAGGAGCTCAGTTTTTGTATTGTAAAACCAGTACCCTCTTGTGAATCCCATTAGTGGTTTAGAGTTCTTACTCTAAGCAATCAGGGCTTGTAAAACTGTGGTCTATAAGTTAATAAAGAGGTTGACTATAAGACAAAGATTGTGACCATGAGAACTGTAACAGCTTCTGCTATTTACTCACCAAAATATAATGGACAAAGGACGTGAATAGATCATTAGTGATAGAGAGAGATCAAAACTGCTTTATAGAGAGCTGAGACCTTAGTCTTTAACGAAGTGAATTAGACTGGGGAATCTCCCTGCAGTCGTGCCTATATATATACATGATGCTATGCACTATATCCTATGTGTCCAAATGGAATAACTGTGACAGTGTGTGCTTATACCAAGAGCTGGACCAATGGCAGTAATCCCTGCTATCTAGTGCCCATGCCGAAGCGTCAAGTGACCAAGATACAACACAAGTATGATGCAGAGTATCTCCTTGATTGATCCATGATCCCCAAAGTATAACCAAGGTATAACCGGGGTATATAATCTAATGATCATTAGATCTGATGGTGGACTAGTGTGTGAACTGTACAGGCTCCCCTGGTTGAAGTATGTAACTGGTACCGTGATGAGAATGTGTTTACGCTGTGTGTGATAGAGTATGATATAAAATAGTGTAAAATATAAGGAAAATGGAAATTTGTGACAGGAACAAGTTTCCATTTTTGAGAAGACACCCAGTAAGATATACCCAGTTCATTTACGACGACATCATGTGATATTGCAAAAACATTGTATTTCATTAATTACAGTTACCTATGTCCTGAACTCAAAAAACGGCTCACAATGTTTTGTTGGAAATTTGATTAGGAAAAAAAACCTTGCAGGCAGATTGTTGATTGTGGGACATAGGTGACTGGAATTGATTATAGACTGGTTCATGGTCGCTAGGGGCTTTTGGGGCTCTTATTTGATTAATTCCTGTCTCTATTTCAAGTTTTTTAAAAATATGCTCACAGGGTTCTTTTTCCAATTCAATTCTCTACAAGACCTTGTGGGCCGTTTCTTGAGCTTGAATTGTGGGATGCTGGAATTAACAAAATACAACGGTTTTTGCAATATCACGTGATGCCATTGTAAATGAACTGGGCATATCTTACAGCAATGAGTGAGTTGTTAGACGCTTGGCGTGTGTAGCATTTTCAGCTCCACCTACACAATAGGCATACCTTAGTCATGATCACAGAATACTGAGTCGTCACACGAGGCTTTCCGATTTCTATGGAAACATACTCCGTCCGAGTTACCGTCTATCTTTTTGCTGTGAGCCTCCGTTTGCAGTGACGAGCCTCTCCCTTTTGCTGCTGCTCATAATCTCAATGTTGATAAACGGTGACCTTGCTCTCCACTTTTAGTTCAGATGCGGAAACTGTTATCAGCCGCTATAATAACAGGAAGGTAGCCCTGCCGCCACAGACTATCCTTCTCTATCAACTCACCCACTATGTATGACTCAGACTGCTCCGACAACAACAACAACAATTTTTACCCGAGTAATTCATTGAGAGATGAGTTTATTGCCCATATCCAGAGCGCAGCTGCTCAGCGCGCATCCCAGAATGATGCTAGTACCCAATTCGACAACTTGGCAACTGCTACTGCAGAAGAGCTCGCAACAATCTGCATAATCCAAGCTATCAATGATGCTACAAACGGTGGTGGTTATCCTCCCCCTTCGCCGGGGGCCATCACAGCAGAAGCCCTGGCCAATATAAATGGTACATGTCATCTCCCGTGGCGCGAGTGTCATCTAACACTAGTTTGGTCACGTTTCACGTTCCGCAGAATACGACTCAGCCTGGTATTGCAATTTCCAATGTTGTCATGCACTTCTCAGAAAATGACTATCCATCCGATATTCTCTCCCATATCCATGCATCCACGAGAGTCCCACCCAATTACAACAAGCTGGGCTGGAAGGTGAGTACGTCCCGGATGACAAACAGCGCAGTGAGGCTCCTTGGGGCGCATGACTTGAAGATGGTCTTTGAGGCTGTTTGAGAGGCTGAGGAGGAGCAAGCTCGAAAAAATAAGACAAAGATTGTTATTGTCGAGATCAAAAACTTGGTGAGTGCCTAATCTAACACCACTTATGTGCTACTCACATTACGGGTAGAGCCCCACCAAAAGCCAGAAGAAGGATCCTAAGCGCAAGAGAACACAGCTTGATGACTCAGCCCCAAGCATGAACCTGTACACTGCCGAGTTCCACCTGGTCGAATAGAAGCTGAAGTGCTCTCTGCATCGTGGCCAGAACAGATTCTGCTGGGTCGATAGTCAAGGCCAGCACATTCCCTTTACTATCAACGATGTGCAGCTGTTAGCAAAACATCTTGTGAGTCCGAATCCAATCTCGCCGACAGCACACTGATGTCATATTAGCACAAAAACCCTTCTGCCGACAGGAGCTGCATCACCCTCTCAGATGTTGCTCATTTCAATGAGCTAAGACTTGCTCGCCCAGCTCGCCGAACTAAGCAATTTGCAACTGTGCCCAACACCCCAGTTATCCATGTTCACATCCTGGAATATTCACACACTTTTGTTGATTCCCTGTCGAGTCACATCCCCGTTTCGGCAGCATCACGTGGTATTGAGAGTGGCCAAGGCCTCGACCGTCAGTTCACCACCCACCTCGACTCCGAGTCAGATTCTGAGAACAAGATTGGTCACCATTACAACCTGGACAAAGTTCTCAGCACCCTTGCTATTCACTACCCCAACAGCGACTTTCAGCAGTACGAGCCAGCCCTTTGTTCACAAAAGATCACCTACCTGGATGTCATTGTTAGATTTCCCACCAGTTTACTATGCCGACTCAGAGAAAATTGGCATGGCGGATGGCAATGCTGCTCTGTTCCGGGGGTGGGCATTGAAGGAGATGCTGAAGCAGGAGGGGGAAAAGTGCAGGTGCAGGGAGGCCCAAAAGGCAAAAGGAAAGAAGAAGGCATGGGTCTCCACTCCTGAGGATGAGGACAGTGAGAACATCCCACCCATCACATCAAGCTCTCAACTTGAGACACCTGAGTAAGCTCACATTTTTGTCTATCATTCTCCCATTCCGACACGCCTCTATCATCTTGTTGCTTCAATTTACTTTGCTCTGTATTATCCGCCATGCTCTCCCCAAGTCCTTTGTATCATTACTATGCAACCCAAGTTACTTACCTTTTTCTGTGCACCTACAATGCTGTCTCTCTTACCTCCTATGCTACAGAATATCTGTACTATGCACTCCGTTGTTTTGCTCAATATAATAGTACATTTACAATTGAGTTTTATGTGTTATACAACATAGCCGCAGTGTGAATACCAACCATGGATGCTACTGGGAGTCATTGTCACATTTACCGCTTCCCATAGAAGATAGTACGGCTCCATGGCTGTCGGAAGACCCGATGGTAGGAAAACCAGACTCTCGTCTCAGTTCAACCTCAGCCACACTTTCATTGCCGAAAAGCCCTCTTCGACTGGATTGAAATTGGGGGAATATAAGTGGAGATACAGCAGGTGCATGCCGCTGCAAGTGTATATCAGTAGATAGCCATGTGGTGTTGAAATGTGACTTGCCGTGCTTCGACCATCTTGCGCAAGCCTTCAAAATGATGCCAGCTCGCATCATCCATGACAAGGACAGAGTTTTTCCCAGGGTAAGGGTTCATATGGGTTAGTAAGGCGTCAAGATACCTCTCAAAGGTTTCCCTGGTCCATGAGCATGTAAGGATATCTAAATGAAGCACACCATCCAGTGAAATTGCAGGCAGAATGGAAAACCTGTGGTAGGAAGAAGAATCAGTAGTGCTGCGGGAATACTCTAGATCCCGTTCATACCTTTGCCCTCGGATGAAGAAGTCACTTCGGTGCGCCCAATGAGAAGTGTGTGCCCATGCATCAGGTCTGTTGGTGGTATACCGGTTGCAAGTGGATTCATCAAGGAATACCAGCGTGTCGGCTCTGTACTTCTCACCCACTAGAATCTGATAATATGCGTGAAGCTCATCATCCCGCTTGAGAGCCACTCGGGTGACCTGTGTTGTGGGCATAAGTAGACTGTCACCACGGGCTACAGTGTGATGACATACCTTTTTCCTTGTGTATCCGTTCCGAACCAGTGTTCGGCCAATTGTAGCTTCATGAACTTCAATGTTCCGCATCATGATAAGAGCCACTTGAAGCTCGGATCTGTACAGGTCTGGTGTCCTCTCCACTAATCCAAGAAGATACTGGGAGGGAGCACAAATGAGCACTAGTATTACTTGTAGATCTGAAGTCAACCAAAAACTGCTTGTGCTCACCACTGTATCACCCGAGTTCAATTCACAAGCTGGGCCCGAGACAGATTTCTTTCGCTCAACCCTACCAGCCCATTTTCATAGAGCGACCACTTGTTGGATAGTCCGTTGAGATATGTGCGTAACCTCACTAATCTTTGGCAAGCTCATATGAGCCGCCATAGAGATGATGAGTTCCTTTTGAGCAGGAGGTATGTATCTTCGATTACCAGTAATAGACATGGTTAATATGAGAAGTAGTTATTATCCAGTGGTTGTAGGTGAGAGGTGGAGGCATTCCAAAAGTTGTACGACTGGTGGGGGAAAACGAGTGTACTGAGACGAGGACATAGGACAGTGCAAGTGGAAGAATGGTTGCGCTTGTATTGTACCCAAACTTGGAAGTTTAGGCCTTAAATTTCCGATTTCGGGTACATTTAGGTACATTGGATCTGTCACCTGGGTAGAGCTGAAAATACTGCGCACGCCAAGTGTCTAACAACTCGCACTTTGCTGTAACAGAGAGACACCAAGTGACAGACACCCAGTGACCGTGGGAAAGAGTTTCCTCCTTTGACAGTTAAGTCTGAATAAGATTGCTCTAGGATCCAATATCCTTTGCAGTAATCTATTCAGTGGAGTTTCAAGTCAGTTTATCCAGCCATATCGACATCGTTGACTATCATATTCAAGAGCACCAGGCTTTTAATATTTGATTTTTGATTTGATTTTGATTTTCTTTTGGTGGAGCTAGGTTCAGCAACCAAGCTCTGCTCGCTAGCCAACTTAATTTAGCCAAAATCTTTTGATTCACAACCCAACCCCAAACCCAACAAGCCCCACAAACCGACTGGGCGATTCTGGTCTAACAACTGACCCAATAGTCTAAAGTGGAAGAGTTGAGTTGAGGAACCCCCTAAACAAACAACAACCCTTTTTACTGTGTCACACTGTCTCTTCCTGCCTCCCACCATTACATACTCCAGTGTGTTGATCAAAATGTGCGCCTTTTGTCATCTCTACTTCCACTGTCATATCATGAAATTGTTTCATGATTGGACTGAGTGAAAATACCGTAAAACTGAATAAACAGGAAGAATCATCAGGGTTTGTGATCACCGGCTAATTACGTAAATCCAGTAACCTTAGAAAGTAGGAAAATGTGGACATCTCGGGCATGCACAGTTTCTCTGAATTTAAACCACATTGTATGGCATCCCGGACAGCTGCAATTGCAATATCACACACTGCCATTTGTGAAAAGTTTATTTCGATCCACCTTCAGTTCATTCAATACACTGAGGCCGGTTTCACCAGATTGTACATCTTTATTATGTCACTCATTGAATTGAAAGGGCACCATTCCCATGCAGCTTCCACCCAAACAATAAGAAAGAAGCTTCTTGGATCAGGACCAGATCCAATAAAGTTTGAAGGAGCATGTGAATCGATCTGCACAGAGCACTGATCATACAGCATCCCATTCCAGAAATGTGAAGATCCCACAGCATGCTTCTTTTGTGACTCACAGATCATTAAATGCACACAAGAAAGTCATGATGATTGCCCCGAGACAGTGGAAAGCCCTAGCAACTCCCTGAAGCTAGAAACAATTGAAAGCACTCTTAGTTTGTCAGAAAAAGAGCCAAGCCTGCAAATATTCAGTCATAAAGATTCAGAACCCAGAAACTATTTTCTATTGAATAAAGATGTCACATGGCTATGTCAGAATCACCTGATCAGTAGGTGGCTGTGTTTGATATGTCAGAAAACATGAGAATGACAAGTCGACAGAATTGAAAGATCAATTCCTGGAAAATAGCAACAATTCTCAGAATATTAGAAACATGGGTTTGCCTAATTTTACTGGCCAATCAGAGTTCAGATCAGTGAAATATGGAATGTTAGAATAGTATATAAGGACTGCACTTTCAGTAGTTTTAGATAAGCAGCCCCAAGCAGCCCTGAGCACCCCTCTCTCTTGAACCAAGACAACCTGCTCCAGTGTATAGTTGCTACAGTCAATAAAGTGATTGACTCCAGTAACCTTGTGAACATGTGAACGCCAGCCATCCGATTGTGTTTGTTCGTTTCTGTTTTGTTTTGTGAGTGTATTTGTTTCTGCCCATATCGTTTCAAGTGAAGTTTGAGCCAGAGAGCTTCTAGGTTCAGAACAAGCCGCCATCTATGTGACAAGTCACGAGCTATGCCCACCTTCCGTGGAAGGGGCTTGTTCCAAGATCCCTGAAAATGGCAGGATGTTTGAATTGAAATTGAGATCCAGCGGTTGGGTGGAATTCCGTGGTGTGGGTGACAAATTGATACATTTGAAGTAAACTTTTTGTGAGTGTCACGTCCAGTGCCGATGCCCAGGGCATCTTACTGGGGCGTCATATGCTAATAGGAGTTTGTGTCCCCTAAGTGATCGCTGCAGCCGCGGAGGAAATGTCTCTAGGACACGACCACTATGAGTAGCAGCCAAGTGTGGGACTGGCGGCTGCCTTCATTGCGCTAGCCAGGGTCGACCGGGTGCGGTCTTCCCCTCCCGCACTCAGGCCTCTGCACACCCACTAAAACCTCACATTTCGTTGTAATACAGTCTTCCGGGAGTTTCGGTCCATTCAGGAGCACATCCTGCCACGTTTGGAGGACTTTCTCTTTTGGGATCCTCCGAGGTCCCCATCGGGCGTAAGTCATGGCAACATCCATTTTCAATCTCACATTCATTGCGCTTAGCCATCTGCTGGTGATTTCCTTTGCGGTGTACTGGCCGTCATCGCTAGTTAATCCTCTTATTCTCCTTTTGTTGCGGAGTTTCCAGATAAGGTGTGCCGATTCCGTCGCCAGGATCATGTACAGTCTTGTCAGCCCTGGGCGTGTGTGGGCCCCAGGGAGCGTGGCGGCCAGTATGTCGGACGTGTGTCTTGGCGCGGGCCAAGTGGATTTTATCCCTTCCCACAGCTTAGCGGCCAGTGCCCAGACCAGCGCACAGCTTGCGTTTGAGCATTCAAACAGGATGTGGTCCATATCTTTGGTGTCTCCGCACTTGTGGCAGTTTGCTCGTTGTTCAAGGGTCGGTATGTTTGCCCAGAAGTGGCCAATTTTCTGTAGCTGATGTGTTGTCTTCCACAGGAAGTCTTGGATATTCCTAGGTATATCTAGGTGGAAAAGTGCCTTCCATATCGTCTCATCCTTCGGGAGCCTCCCACTCGCCCCTTGTACTGCATGCCGTGTCATGTCTAGCCGGGTGATGGTCTTCATCCTGCTTGGTGTGTGTTTGGACGCTCGGATTCCAGAATATGCATCTGATTGTGTTAGTGTCGACAGTTGGGTCCCTTCCAGGGCAAATTTCGAGGCTGCTCCGAGTTTTAGGGGTTCTTCGTCCTGCCCCTTCATCCCCACCTCGGCTAGCCGTTGGGTGGCCGCAGTTCTGTGTTCGTGTTCAGATAGTTTGATCTTGGTCGTTGCCCCCCTCTCCCTGAGGGTGGCTGCCGTGGCTTTTGCTAGATTGCTGTCGGGTGTCCTTAGGTACCTGGATGCTTCTCTGTCATTGAGCTTCGTGGTGAGGGCTTCGACTGTTGCTCGGGAGGAGCTAACAATGTCAAGAGGTGCAAAAATCAATGTATTCCTCACCGCTAGGAGCACCGCCGCCATCTCACCGCTGTGTTTGGTCCTGTGGTTGCCCGGGACACGTGCAGCAGTGTTCTGCTCACTATCCTCACTATACCAAGCCGCCGCTCCAGCTGATGAGTCGTCGCATCCTTCATTCCCACTCACTCCTCCAACGTACATGGTGACCTCATCCTCCTCTGGTATAGGCTCCAGTCGGTTTCGGCGGAAGGCGGGCATTTTGCTTGCGGGCAGGGGTTCCCCAAAGACTCTGAAATTGGCTGTGAGGTTGTCTCCTTTAGACATTGAGGGGTTGAACAGTATAAAATCTCTGTTGCAGCGCACGGCTGCGTTTTCCTTCACTCAGCGGGGGGTCAGGGACAGGTTGTCTGGGGCGGGGTTGTGGAATGGGTCATATTCCAGTCTGAGTTGGTTGAGTATCCCTCTGGCTGCCTTGCAGCACCTCCATGGTACTGTGCATCCCCTGCGCTTGTCTCTTCTGCAGTATTTACATGCACAGGTGGAGATGTTATGATGGCGGTGGCCTATTGATGTGTCCCTCAGCCACTCCGTAACGGCTACCATGTCTTTGACTCTCATCGCCTTGTGTTGCTTTTTGAGGCATACACTGGTGTTCCGAGCATGGAGTCTCCCAGGATGTCTGTCAGACCCGATGTGGTACCATGCGGGTAGCACCATTTTGGCCTTGTTGGTCAGGCGCATCGCTTCCAGTTTGATGTTGTATCTGTGCACCATTTTTATCATTCTCACTAGGTCTTTGGGTAGTTTGGTGTTGCCGCTTGTGTTCGGCCTCCAGGATTGTAGAAATTGGTAGGACTCCAGGTCAAGGTAGACTCGGTTCCACCGCAGCTCTATTGCTTCATTTCTACTTTTTAGGTCCAATAGGCTCAGGCCCCCTTCAGTCGTGGGTTTATACAGGGACACCATATCTAGCGGTGCTCTCGCGTCGCCCCACATGAAGTCCTTCGTCATTCGTATTAGTTGGTTTTCTATGCTCTTTGGCATGCCTTGTACCGTCATTAGGTACTGTGTCATCACCCCGACCGTAGTCTGGACGATTCAAGCTTTCAGGTGCATTGCTGATCGGCTTTTCGCCCATCTATCTAGGCTCATTTGTATCTTGTCCAGTGTGGTGGACCAGATTTGTGTTTGATCTATTTTGTTCCCGATCCATCCCCCGAGGGATCTTGTTGCTTCCCCTTTGGCAGCTATGTGTGTGGATTCATCCAGCATCATCACCCCCCTCTTATTCTGCCGGGTGGCCCTGAGTTCCTCTCTGTATGCTAGCGTCCCTATCGGGATAACTTCAGTCTTTGCTACATTGAAGTGTGCCCCCGATGCGAGGCACCATCGGTCCAGTTCGTTCTGGAGGTGTTTGTAGTCATCAAACTCGGAGAGGTAGACCATCGTATCGTCGGCAAAGAGCGTAGCGATCAACTTCTCCTCTGCCCCGGGGATTTGGAAGCCGGTCAGTCGTGGGGACAGGCGGAGCGTATTGGCTAGGGGTTCTATTGCTAGGTTAAACAGCAGGCAGGAGAGCGGGTCTCCCTGCCGGACGCCTCTCGTGACTTGGAATGGCTCACTCAGTTCCCCGTTGACCATGACTCACGTGTAGGCAGAGCTATACAGTGATTCACTGTGTTGATAAACCCGTCGGGGAGGTTGTATGCTTTGAGGGTGACCCACAGGTAGTCGTGTTTTATTTTGTCGTACACTTTCTCCTGGTCCAGGCAGATTATCATGCCGTTTTCTTCAGTCTCTTCAGCATAATCAGACATTAGTCTCGCCAGTCGGACCTGATCCGCAATACTGTGGTTGGGTATGAACCCAGCTTGCGCCTTATGTATCATTTTGTGGGCTACCATAGCTAATCGCAACGCGAGTACCTTGGTGAATATCTTATAGACTGAGTTCAAGAGAGTGATGGGGCGGTAGTTTGCAAT
Source organism: Athelia sp. TMB (assembly GCA_014898675.1). NCBI lineage: Eukaryota > Fungi > Basidiomycota > Agaricomycetes > Atheliales > Atheliaceae > Athelia > Athelia sp. TMB. Next base: position 63,957 of record JACXVL010000319.1, read on the forward strand.
ATCAGCTTTGTCCTTCTTCTTGTATATCGGTCTCATCCATCCCTTGGCAAAGTCTGTCCCTTCCGTTATCCTGTATGTTTCAATGTCATTATACAGGCTGGTCAGTAATTATGTCAAAATGGTTTCCTCCCAGGTCGGTCGTGTTGCCCTGATCATGTCTTGTTTTCAGGGCCCCCAGAGCATGTATGGTATGCCGTCGAGCCCGGGGGATTTTGCACTGCCACTCGTGGCTAGCGCGGCCATGACTTCCCACGCTCCCGTCCTGCTCCCGACCATTTCTGCATCTTTGTCGTTCAGTTTGTCCCTTTTGTCTATTGCCTCTGTCATGTTCTCTATTGCCAGATTGCATCTCTTGGGTGCCCATGGTATGTCCTCCTCTTGAAGTTCCTAGTGGTGTTGCCTGGCGATCTCAGTCATTTGTCTTGTATTGGTGGTGTACACTGCGGGACTGGATCTTGGAATTCTCAGGCAGTGCAAGATATCTTTTTGTTTCCTCAGTGCGCTCTTGTTGGTCAGGTACGGGCCTATGGTTCCACCTTCGAGTCTGTCTCGGACTTTGACCGTCATCCTTGCTTTCTCGTGTCTCTTGTACTCTAGTTCTCGAATCACCCCCGCTAGGTGCTTGGTGTCGTCGTCATGGATTCTGGGTCTGTTGAGGGTGTCTTTCCTGTCCCTCTTCAGGCAAACTATTTGTTGTTTGATTTTGGGGACCAGGATCTTGGCAGTTTTTCTGGCTAGAGCGGTGAGGTTTGTTTTGAACGTCTTGAATACTGTCTGTCTGTTGTCTTGACGTGTTCTCTCGGTCAACTGTAGGGTTGTTTCCATTGTTTTCCCCATTTCCATCACTTTGTTTATGAACTTCCTATCATCAATGACTACAGCAGGCATGGCCCACCTCCCGGCGCCCATGTTTGGTGTGTCTGGCTTGGCGATGTGTATGGAGGGCATGTGGTGGTCGGTCTGGATCGCGGTGTCCTTCAGTTCCCACTCAAAAGCGGTTTCGCAGATTAGTTTCGATGTGTATATGCGGTCTATGCGTGATTGTGCACCGGTGGCGTTGGCGTGGAACATATAGTCTTTATCATCTGGGTATGTGTGTCTCCATCCGTCTGTGAGCTTGAGCTTTCTCTTCAGCTTTTTCAGGGATTGAGTACTGGACACGCTGTGGGTATGGCTCGGGAGTCTGTCTTTGCTGTCTTCCACAATGTTCATGTCTCCCAGCATCATATCTGGCCTTGTTCCCATGTGGTCTAGGTAGTGTATGTGTATCTCTTCCCAGAATGCACCATTGGCTGCAGGGATGTTTGGGGCATACACGTTAAGTATCGTGAGCGTGCTGTCACCGTGCCAGGGTAGCTTCATGCTGATTGCCCTACCGGGTATGATTTCAGTGAACTCAGCTTGGTCTGCATTTGTGATGTCTCGGTTGATGACAAAAGCTGCCCCTGCGGCATTGGGGTTATTGCCCTGCAAGAAAACAATCCGCAGGTGCCTTTCGAATAGTGCATTAAGGCTGGTAGCCATTTCTTCCGTCATATGTGATTCTTGTACTGTGAGTACCCCGATCTTTTGTTCTCTCATTAATTGGCTAATATTCATCCATTTCGTGTTAGCTACTACCTCAGATGTGGCTGAGCCACGGCCTCTCATGTTAAGTGAAGCTACTTGTAGTGTGGCCCCAGTGTTCTTCCCAGCCTTTCTGTTCGTTGGCGGGTCTGGAAGGTCCTCCTCTCCCTCTGTGTCTACTCTCCTAGGGGCATCGGCATTTTCTGTTTGGTCTCTTCAGGGCTGGTGTGCGTGCCGGGCGAGCTATGGTCATCAGCTCTTCGGGTATCTGGTGTGCTTATGGAGCATGGTGCCTGGGTCTGGCTCGCTCGGTGTGTTGCTGTCTCGGGTGTTGGCGTCCCCCTGTGTGGTGGTGTGCACTCGCTGTTTGTTGTCAGGTGTCCCGTGTCTGATCTCACTGGCGCCATCCTCAGGGGTTGAGCCTGCATCTGGGACTCGTTCCCCTCCGGCTCCTGGGCCGTCATTATGGGTTGGGCACACGGCTGAGTCCCTTCCCACTCAGGCACGCGCGAGGGGTTGCTGTTTGCTGAGGAGTCCGTGTTGTATGTGTTGATTGTGTACCCCGTAGTATTGTTAAAAGTAGTGGTCGCTGAGCTACACTTCTGGCAGGCAGCGCCCCTTGCCAGAGCGGGAACCTATGCCCGGGTTGCCTCAGTCAATGGTGAGTGCTTGGCCACATGGTGTCATGCGGTGTAGCATTCTTAAGCAGGACTGCTGCCCGGCAGCATCGCACTCGGAGAGTGTGCTGTTGGGGGCTCTGGTGAGCCTTGGCTTCACAGGTTCAATTGGGAGCTCATAACCTTCCGCTTTCCTGTCCGCCTGGCATTCACCATTTGTCAGTAAATGTGGGCTTCGGGTGGCGCACATCTCCGTGCGGTGTTTTGGCCTGGTGTGCCTTCTGTGCCGCTCAGTGTTGCGGTGCGCGGTGGCGCGCCCGCCTGGGGCAGGTTCGTCGGATCGGGTCTCGGGCCCATGGATTAGGTAGAGCGCGTGTCGTAGGATAGACTCAACCAATACCACCACTTAGGTGTTCTCGCCTTGCGCGCTACGCGCGCCGCCACCCCTCAGCAGCCTTAGGCCACGCGGCCCCTCCCATCGGGCGTGCCAATCTGGCGGGTCTTCTTGGTGGTGATTCAATTAATAATTTAGTCATCCATGTCGGTGAGGTGTGTCATCTTTTTAGATCCGCAGTGTGGGGGTGGCTACTCTTGGGGGGTGGGGTTTTGGCGGTGTCTCTAATTTCTTTGGGTTCGTTCATTATCTGGTCTTCTGTGTGGGTCTAGCTCCTAGCTGCTCTGCTGGTGGCTTGAGCATTATAGGTAGATGTGTTTCCTGGATTCCTTAGTGACACCGACACCATCAGTACAAGTAGTTTATTTTCTATTGATCTGCCCAAAGTGCTTATCCTAGTTCAGTACCCACCAGGTGTCAGCCTCCTAATATTGTACTCTATATCTTAAACACCGTCTCCTTCAATCTTCTTATAAGGCTGGGCTCAGGCTCAGGTTGCCCCAGCAATCTGAGTATCGCCCCATGCCCACCAAGATCACCTATGAGGATCTGCTCTCAGATCAGGGAGCTTTCATTGCCAACACTATTTATACTCTGGATTCTGCTCAGTTTGACCCAGAGCTTCAGACTGTCCACACCATATCTCTCAAACCTTTCCAGTCGTCAATCATTTCCCAGTCGACCACAGGGTCCTTTTTGGAGGATCCCCCCAGCAACTTGGTGGTCATTCAGTGTCATCATATCATTATTTATGGCTACGACACTTGTCCACCACACATGCATTGCAAGCGGCGGCTGGCATTCGCAGGTGGAGCCCCTTGCAGGGTAGTCGTTATGCCCAGCATGCCTCGGGCCCACGTTGTATCCTGTCCCTCCGAGGCAGTTCGTATCAACTTGGAGAAGCCTTGGACTCGGGGGCTTAGTGAGGGGGAGTTGGTCGGGGTGAATGATTTTGTGTGGTTGGATGGAGTGGGGGTCGTGGTTTTGTTGGACACGCCATTTGGCAACAGCTCGTCGTGGTGGAAAATCTTCAACGCGAACCGCCCGGGTGAGGCGCCTATACTGCACCACCCGCGACAAGGTCAAGTTCCCCCCGGAGCTGTACCACCTCAGAAGATTCCTGAAGATGGTCTTTGGGCCTTGGATGTTGATGATAGCATTTGGCAAGATTTTGGCCTTGACAAATTGTCTGAAGGCACTCCATTCGAGCCATGTCTTTAATGATCCAGACATTCCGCTTGATAATGATGAGCTTCAAGAGCAAATTGACTCTGTTGCTTTTCATGATGAGTCTATTTCTTCTAAAGATGGATCTACTCCATTTTTGTCCATGTCCTCCCATGCTTCTAGCCAGTCTCACAAGAGACGCAAGGTAGATTCATATTCTGAGGTGGAATAGTCATATTTACATGCCTTTGTATCTATTTTATAATTAGAAATTTGTTTATGATTGTTTCTATCTGTCCCTGTTGTAAAGATTTGTAAGTCAGGTCCTTAGGTACAGTGTCCATTTATAGCCTTTATGTCTTGTGGATGTTACACATAGTGTCCATTGATGACATCTCATGTCCTGGACCATATATTATAGTGTCCATTAGTGTTATTGAGAGGTCCTGGACACTTGACAGAGTGTCCATTAGTCACTTTTGAATTACCTGGACTCTACTGTATTGTTACTGGTAGTGTCCAAGAGTGCCCTTAAAATGTCCTGGTCTCTAGATAGAGTGTCCATTGGTAATTTCTGAGCTTCCTGGACTCTACGAGGCTCTACTTCTAGTGTCTATTAAAGCTATTCTTAGATTCATGGCCCTAGGTTGAAGTGTCCAACAATGACCTTGGAATGTCCTGAATGCTATGGAGACTGTCCCTGTATAATATCTGCACTTTCTGGACTCTAATCACAGGGTCCATCGATAATATTCTTCCTGTCTGGACAGTAATCACAATATCCATTGAATGGTCTAGAAATCTTCTGGTCCTTAGTTACAGTATCCATCACCTACATCTGAGATTCCTGCGAGAGGGTCTGGAAGCCTACGCTGCAAAACATGTAGATTACAAGGAGACTATCATTTATTGATGGTGATATCCCAAATGACACTGATGAGAAAGTGCAGCACAAGAGCGCGACGGAAGAGATGGAGATGGACGTCCTCAATCATAAGGACGTAGATGATTTTGAGACAGGCACAGTCCAGTCTGTGTAAATGATTTCATTGTCTTATCTTATATTCACCATCACATCATGCTTCACTACAAAATCAAATGGCATAATCAAAATCACCTTCACTAGTCTCATTATCATTTTCAGCCAACCTGTCATAAAATGTATGAAACTTCTCTTATTTAAACTCCCAACAATAAAATATAAGGCAAATACATTCCAATAAATATAACAATAGTCACTATATAGAGATATATGGTTTATATGGGTTATAGGCAATGCAATGTGTATAGGCTTGAGTGCTCTGCAAAAGTCATGTCACATTGTAATACCCCTACAGGAACAGGTGGTCAATCATGGAGCACGGGTTGGATAATTCTGTGTTTTTGTGGACCACACAAGCTACACTCACTCTTCAAGCCATTGTCAAATGTACATCTTTGTTTCAAGAGCAAGCTCTGTGGTCGCTCTTGCAATCTATGTGGCACCCATAGAGCGAAATTCAATTCCAGCAGTTGTGTGACTGTTTCAAGGACATTGTCACCTGGGAGGCATTGAACATGGTAGAAGAAGGGTCTGACAACTACACTCCATGGTGGCTGTTCCATAATATTAAATTCTGTGTAGTCTATATCAATAAATTCTCTATCAATATCACTCTGATCCCGAGCAAGGTGCATGGAATTTATCTTTTAATTTTTATGGTTCCATGCCTTATTTAGAATAATTTTTCCAGCGGGCAGAGGCTATCTCAAATGATCTGGCCTTCTAGCATCTACTGGTCTATATTTGGCTTAAAGACAAGCTATTTGGGAGGGTGCTTGACAGTGGTGATCTAGAACTGCTGTTTGGTGTACATGTGTTTAAGTATAATCATAAATTCAAAATTTCTACTAATATAATAGCTTCTGGTTGTATGCTGGTGAGTTGTTGGGTCTTAGTATGCCAGGTTTGAGCTTGCACTAACTTACATCAAAGTCAACAGCAGCACCATGCAGCACAATCAGTTTCTTATGGATATTATAAGTATTGTGAGTTGTGCACTGATGATTATGTAGTATTTGACTACTTCTGTGATCTCATGCAGAGTGAAGTGGGCAAAGGTCATGCAAATGTACTGATAGGACATATTATATCTATCAGGGAAAGCCAGTTTTGATCACACCTAGTAAGTGTTGTATTGGTGCAATAAATATCAGACAGTTGTACTGTATTCTTTATTGCCATTGACCAGAAGCAAGACTAGTAGCAAGGTGTTTGATGTAAGTAAAAGTTATTCCGCTATAATTTATCTCTTGGAATTAAACCTCGGCCAATTGCTTGTTCCCAGCTAGAGACTCCAAGTTGCAGCACCGGAGCCTTGAAGCAGTGTTCAGTTTCAGGCAATATCAACTTAATGTAGCAACAAAAATGATTTGCTCTTATTTAATTGATATAAAGTCTACCCTTTTCAAAGCCAAACAATGCAATCACTAGTCCCTATACTTCCATGCCATCATCTGCGGCTCTACTTAGATCCTTCACAGTGAACTTCAAGTGGAATGTGAAGATAATGAAGATGTCAGAAACCATCTCAGCCATCTTCTATGTAAAGGCATAAAACATCTCAATCCTCCTTCTCTTCCCGATTTCTCACACCAACCCTTCTGATCTTGTACTTCTCAATTATTCACCCCCTTTAATTCCACTCACCAAGTCATTTACTTTGAGATATGTTATTGGTATAGCCCCAAGCAGGGAGTCGCTTTTGCCACACAAGACAGAAATTGAGCTTTGAGCTGCATTTTCACTGACATTTCCTAGATGCAACTATGCTAGAAGCACTGTGTGATACATTATAAAGATATTTCAGACGATAATCCAGCTTGGAATTGTTTCCTTGATAACATCATAATCTACAGCAAGTTAGCACATGGTTGATAAGTACTTTCTTGCTAACTATCTTTTCCAGAATTTAAAGTACTTGAGACACAGATCATCTGAATGAGGACTTTCAATATCTCATGACTGGCTCAATCCTGGATTTGTGGCCTTCCACTGTCATGTCTTGATGATGATTCAGAGACTTTGCAAAGAAACACTTTCAAAGCATTGTTCCATTGTACTTATAACACACAGGATAGCCAGGGCCTTCTGGTTGCTTTCAAGGTCCGTGAAACTCAGTTCTTCTAGCTATGTTACATAGCTAAACCAACTGACCTAATACATCAGACTTTAATAATAATAGCATGACATATCTTCATAGCTATACAACCCACTTCAAGTACATTAATCATATGGTGCAAAACTTATTTTATTGAACCTCCAGATGCCGTGATAGAGAGTTCCCTGGTAGTCTAAGAGGAATTGGGCTGGAGTCATTCTGGTTATTACACTGTAGCAATCAAATCTGTCAATCTTTTAATCTACATATTCCAGAGGCAGCAAGAGCAAAGCTACAACTGGCAGTATCTGCCTTCAATTCCAATCCGACCCTTAGTTACAACATGACCTGTCAACATCAATGTCATTCAACCAACGAGAGAGCCACCGAGTCCGCTTGAACGGAATGCAAGCTGATGCAAGAGGGTCATACATTTGTGTTACCAATGGGGGGAAAGAGTGGTTTTCGTCATCAGTCTCATCTGTTGACTGATAGACTGAAGTCCTACGCCGGATCAGTCAACCCTGACTCGCCGTGCACCTCAAGCCGGCTCTCAGCTTTCTATCAAGGTCATCAGTCACACGCACACCTCATATGGGTCAAGACCCACCTTTATTTTCCGTGCCGTGTGACGTGCGATTTGGTTTGACAATTTTTTTGCGGCCCTGACCTCCTCCGTATCTGCAGATTGCTTATAAGCTTTTTGACAGGCTTTATATAGGGCCTGCATCCGCTTGATGATAGTGTCATCTGACTTGCTTGTCATGTCGCTCTTCGTCATAGGAGGATACAGCTGGGGGCTCTTTTGGTTCATGAAGGTCAGTGCATACTCATGCCACTCATTGTTTTCTCTCCATCCACTAGACCAATCAGGACGAAGCACACGTTCACCAGCTCCCTTCTCAATGAAGAAGGACTTGTCGCCGAGAGGGATAACCACTCCCATGGATTTCATGTCAATAATGCCCATCATCCTCAAGAACACCTTCCTTGTTCCGGTCTGTCATATTTTGTAAGCATATATCACTTTTCAATGACTGGATACACCCACATTCCATGAATTGTTCCGCACTGACTTCTCGATCTTTACAGCACCCTTAACCACCGATTCAGAAGAATTGTCTTCAGTTGCTAGGCTATCAATTGTAGTGCGTATAGTTGGCAGTGATTTCTGATGTTTGCTGACTTCATCTCTTAACTGAGTGACCTCCGCATCCAGCATCTCATTCTATTTAGTAAGCTCATGGTTCTGAGCCAGTAAGTCTGTTTGCTGTGACCGCATATACTGCTCTGATTCCTTGAAGCCTTTTACATCACCCTCAAGCCAATCAACACAACTGAGAAGAGTTGCAACAAGATCAGTAACATGTTTTGAGGTCTTCGTGGCTGGCGCGGACTGCTTTGGGACGTCGGTGAAGGATACAGGCTGAGGCTGGTGCCGAGAGACAGTTGTGGAGCTTGCAAACGGCATGCTTGGAGGAGGGAGATACGAGGGAGTCATAGCAGCAGCTGAGGGATGAGGCGGAGCTAGAGATGGTTGACGAGGAGACATGGGCACAACTGTTGAGGCACGGAAGGGCTTCGAGGACTTGATGGAGGGCAATGGTGGCAGCGTCAATGGCTTGCGCGCCAACTTCGACACAGGTTTGAGCAAAGGGAGCTCTGTTTGGGTAGGTGCAATTGTTGTTTCATCGGGTTCTGGTACTGATTGGTCAAGAGATCTTTGAAAGGGACTTCTTTCGTCAGGGCTGATAGGACTGGAGCCGTTGCAGGACAAGGTCGGCGGGGAGTTGGAAAGGTTTCGGGAGTGGGCTTCATGTTGGGAGACACTTAGAGATGGTTCGGGGATGGTAGATTGCTCAAACGGGTCAAGGTATGCAGCATTGGTCTTTTGCTTCTTTGTTTTCTTTGCTGATGTCGCCTCATCCAGTGCATTATCATCACCCTTGCCAACCTCAGCTGCTTTCCTCTTCGCCAAGACCTTCTTGCCCCCGTCTTTCGAGATAGTCTCAAGCTCGGCAGTCTTATTCAATCCTGCATTCTCTTGCGCGGCCAGAGTGCCCAAGCGCGTCAGTCGAGCCGGCATCACACGCGCTTTCATGGACTTCAACGTGTTTTGGCCTTGCGTACAGAGGTCTTGTAGTCTTGTATTTGATAGTCTTTTAATGAGACTTGTTGCAGTCAAGTGGGATATGCGGTGTGATTCAAACGTAGTGAAAAGAGCAAAGAATAAATGTGTGCTCGTTATCTGGTCATTATCTCATGTGAAAAGTTGCAGTTATCTGGTTTATCTGGTCATTATTTCATGTGAAAAGTTGCAGTTATCTGGTTTATATGCGAAAATACGAGGAAATAAAGTTGCGCTGTAAAGAAGCTCGAATCTGGTATTTATTTGCTTCTTATGGAGAATAAGAACGGAATAAACTTGCGTCATAACTTCAGGCAAAGCCCGGTGGAGTTGGCTAACCACTTTTTGATGACTTTGAAGAAGTTTTTTTACCTGTCTCAGAGAGCTAGAGAATAGTTCTGGGCCTGTCATCTGGGGAGCAGCCACTCAGCCAGCCACCAGGAAGAAAGCCAGAAAGGCCATTGGTGCTCACCGTCCCACATTTCTTGTGAGTTTGCTGCTTGTTCCCTTGCACAAATCTATGCTCATTACTGTCAATTTTCAACTAGGCTCTAGTGCACCATGAATCTCTCGCCCTCATTAATGGTATTCAGTGGATTACCACTCCTGAAATGTGATCCAATGGTGTGCTTGCCAGCAGGTCAAAGCATATTCTACCGCATCCAGATCCAATTGGTGCCACATGCACAATCAAATCCACAAGGCAACCCTTTGTATAATCCAGTCTGGACTGATTGGTGTGGCAATCATTCCTACATCAATGCTGTTGTAGCACGTGTCTTGCATCTCAGGGTCAGTCCATTTCTTGACCGTGATTGGTATTTTTACTTACACCTGAATAATTCTATCAGCCTAAAGCAGATGCTGATGGTGTGCACGAAGCTGTCAAAACCTACTTTAGAACCTTGTGCCGCCAATACCGTGTCCAACAGTGGGCACTTTCAATATTCAGTCATAGCCCCCCTAATCAATATTAATACTTTCAAATCGCAACATTGCCGGTACTATTTGTTAAAGGCTATAGGACAGAGGCCTCATGTGATGCATAGGAGATACTAATAGAGTGAGATGGAACTAAACAAAGGAACCTAGCAATTCTTAGGCGCCAAAATCTCCTCGGATTGAGTTCACGTCTGTTACATTGTCATGTATCAAATCTCAATGCATTGGATCTCTTTCCATACTGTTGTAGCTCTATTCCTCTTTCGTCCGCCGGTTCAATCAGGCAAGAGCAGTGAATTGTCATGGAAGAGAGAGAGTTTATTGTTCTCATGGGTGAATGGAAAAGTGAGCTTGGAAGACAATGGCTGAGGTTTATCAGATATTCTCAGTGGAGGTGCTTCTGTTTTATCCACAAACAGTAGGACATACAGAAATTCATCCAAACAGGTATGAAATGTAATCACACCAATGGAGTATGTAGTCATCACTGATGCCCGTGGCACAAGGCATTGTGTTTTGAAGGTGCATCCATGCATTTGCTGTTGCCTTTTGCCCCTCTCATAAATGAAATATGTGTGTAGTCCGTTCTTGGCCTTGCTTTTGTACTTATCTTGTCCCAGGCCATACCTTGTGTTACTGGACAGTGGCCCAGTGTCTCTACAACATCTTACAATGTTCTACAATGTTGTAGAACACTCTACCATGCCCCATCAACGGTTTGACAGATCCATCATATTTATCTATTTACTTCCTTTCAGTCTGGAGTTTTGATCTATTATTCCTACAGTCTCGGAGCTGTGTTATACTCCATTCCTATCACATATATGACATGCCAGTAGCTCTCCTTCCGCTTAGATAGGATGTAGCACAGTATATAAGACCTAGAAGTGACAGGAAGAACTCCAGCTTCCTGATTTCACTTCAAGGTTAGTTTGTACATTATTGTGCTCAATCCAGCTTCCTGATTTCACTTTTAGTTGCCTATACTGTTCATCTGTGTCCTATAGCCTTTAACAGCATATACTCTGAGACTTGTTCATAGGGGATCACTGAGCTGTACACAAGAGTGTTTCCCAAGCTGGGCAATGATAGAGCAACATCATACCAGTGGTGCAACATATGGGAGACCGTGGTTTAAAAGCCTGAGTGATCGCTGCTGGCTTTGAAGTGAGCCAAATATTATATGCACATACACATTACAGTCACCCTGTGCTATTTTGTGCTTGATGCACCACCATAAACCTTTGATGTGATTCTTTGTGTATATTAGCGCGAGCACATTACTCAATAACAGACTGCTTACTATGAATTTATTGACTGCTTCATTGAATTAAATTAAATCATTGAATGGTGTGGGGGGTTGCCCGTCCCGGGTCATGTGAGGAGACATATCAATAGTTTTTTGGGTTAGTTGCCTGCACATTGAATTAGTGTTGGGCCATGGTACACAAGTAGTGAGCCTACAATTGTAAAAGCCCTATACATTATTGCTAGCAGCTGGAATAGAGAGGTTATGATGAACAGAATGAGGCGGGAGAGGTGGGTGTGAAGAGGATGGCGGGCTTCACTCCTTTATGCTTTGCCGCGAGTGCATACACATTGCTGCCAGAGCATGCAAGAGCATCTTGACAAGAGTCCTGCTGGGTCGTTATCACCACTCATTGAGGCCGCTGTGCACTCACATCAAGCATTGGTGTGCTACTGGTGCGTGGATCTTCTTATCACAGCCAATGCTCTTGCAATCACATTACATTTCCATACTGGTTATCTTGTTTGGTGAGGTTGATATATACATGTAGTTGTGTAATTGTCACTGACAGCATGAGCAATCTCAGAGCTGCCTCAACATTACCAAATATCACACACTGTCCCAGATCATTGTGCCAGCTCTCACTGGTCTGTTTGCCACAGTTTTTCTGTTGGTGCATGAGAACATACCACGCGCTGTTAAACTGGGGAACCACTGTCAGTAATCTGACCAATCCCATTACCAGATTGGGTAGGCACGAAAGGTTTAGCACCTCTAAGGCCAGATGGTGTAGTGGTAACATCTCTGAGCGCAAATCAGGATACATTCCCTGAGGTCCCTGGTTCGATTCCAGGTCTGGTCACTTTTCTGTGATAATGTGATTTTACTGCCATTCATTTCCTTAACACGCGCTCTAGGCACTCTACAAGTTTGAAGCTCAGTCTGTGCATTATTGCACGCCTTGCCATCACATTTTGCAGTACCTGCTGCTGTTTTTGACGCTTTAACACGTCTATCTGTGTCCTTGCATCCCTTGCAACACTTTGGACGACTCTGCATCGTTCTGTCTATCATTTTACACCCTTTACATCGACTTCACCCTATCCTACATCATTCTGGCAACCATGTCATCGCTTTCTGGCCTACCTACCTACTCACAGAGTCGAACTATCCAGAGTGGGCTGCCAACACCAAGGCCCTGCTTCAGTCACTGAAGCTCTGGAGACTGGTCTCTGGGGTTCAAACCAAGCCCACAGCTGCTTCTGGGACCACTAAATCGTCTCCAGACCCTGTTGAGGAGTGGCAGGACCACTCTGAGCGTGCCTGTGGTATCCTAGCGCTGTCCATTAGCCCTGGACAGAAGCCCCACATCACTGGCTGCTCAGACGATCCTGTAAAGATCTGCACAGCTCTCAAAGATGTCCATGAGGCCAAGCAGCCAGGCAATCGCTTCAATGCCTACAGTGACTTGTTTTCCATTAGGAAGGAGCCTGATGAGTCGCTTTCATTGCTTATTATGTGTTCAGAGCACTGCATGCAGCTTATCAAAAATCTTCGTACATCTACCTTCACTCTGGAGAGCCTGGACGACGAATTGCAGTGCATGACTTTGATTAGAGCCCTCCTAGACGAGTTTGACCACTTTGCATCAACTCTCATCATTACCAACAAGCTTGACAAGTCCTCCCATGTTGGAGGCAGAACGTTCTAGGAAGGCCATAGAGACTGCAAACATCGCTAAGGCCTCCAAGACGTCCTCTGGCAGTGGCAGGAAGACTTGGTACTGCACCTTTCACAAGAAGGATGTGGCCCACTCGTCTGACAGGTGCTTCTTAAGCCCTGATTACATTGGCCCTAGGCCACCCTGGTTCAAATCACCTTTAGCAAGCATTCAGCAGGCCCACCAGGCTTCAGCACTGTTAAAGGCTATAGGACAGAGGCAAACAGTATAGGCAACTAGAAGTGAAATCAGGAAGCTGGAGTTCTTCCTGTCACTTCTAGGTCTTATATACTGTGCTACATCCTATCTAAGCGGAAGGAGAGCTACTGGCATGTCATATATGTGATAGGAATGGAGTAT
>JACXVL010000032.1:0-85484 GCA_014898675.1 Athelia sp. TMB
TGCGCGAAGAAAATCTCTTTCTGATTCTTCCACGTCGATCAGCATCGGCTGGCAGGAAATTCGGAGCATTCGCGGTCAGTTGGGGATATGTCGGTCAACACTGTTAAAGATGCTGACCGTGACCTTACTTTTTCCACAATCCGAGTCGTCCGAGTCTGTCTTAGCAAGCTCGGCCTAAAGTGCATAGGCCTTGAACCAGGCTTCAACCATGTACCAACTCATCCTCGCGAGCTCGAGTTTCCCCAAAGTCTCAAAGTCTCACTTCGCTATCGATCAGAATGGATATGTTTTCTGTCATCAGCTTTCCCTCAACGCATCATTGGGCAGCATTATGCTGAAACGCGCGCAATTGCGCATTCGCCTTTTCAGATCAAAGCCTCCATGAGCCACCTCGATTGATATTTGACGCGCGATCTTTCCTAACTGCTGGTTATAGATCTACAAATGCTAGGCATATCGGATCACCGCATTGCAGTTCTATGTAGCTTCCACCTCTCTCCAAGTGACCCAACCACGCATCAGAGCTGAGTAGAGACTCAGAGCAATCAGTCGCTGTTCTAATGACTCGCGACAGCCTCGAGGCTTGATCAACTGGTGTGTAAACACCTTCGCCGATCACACATATGCCAGAAGTTTGGGCATGGGCAGATCAGCTGCTGATGTGTCATAATACTGCTATGTTCAGAAAGTGCACACCTGCAGATATCGATCTTCTCATTTAATTTTGTCCCTCAAAGTTGCCAGGGTCTCTCGGGGATCGGCAGACTTCAGAAACAAGTTGCTCTGAACCTGAATCTTTGATCTTCATCAAGGTTTCAGACTCTGGGCTTCTCGCCGTGTGTTCATGATCTGCTTACTCTGTCCCTCGGACTGTTCTTTCCCATGTTGGCCTCGGCAAGTTATACTCGATTTTCACAAATCTTCTCGAAAGATCAACCAGCACTGATCCAAGCGAAAATGAGTGCTCCTGGTACGCGCTGTGGCGCTAACTTGAACTGGAAACTTCAACTTGGTGTCACGGTGGTCACGTTGACACCTCGTGACCAGCCAACGTCAATCTTCCACGTGGCTGATGATATCATGGTTCGATAAGTTATTCTACGATGACACCCCAAGTCAAATCGCTCTCTCGCTTTTCTGTCTCTTACCACCACCGCCGCCGCCGAACCTGAAAACACTCTAGTCAAGTATATCAATAATGATTGCCTTGATTAACCGCCCGTTGTCTCTGTACTCCATCCCTGTCGTGTGGGCCACTGCCCTTGCACCCGCCTTGTGGAAAGTGAGAACCGCCCGCTTTCTGTTTATTCTCGTGGAGCTGGACAGATTTGCTTTATTCAGGTCATTACCATCAATTCGATCAAGGGGTACAACAAGTGAGTTTTTGGTAGAAAGATCATTATGAACTGTGGCTGAACACACGCCGCGCAGCATTGCCCCCCGCCAGAACACTGAGAGCCTCAAGACGTCCCCCTCCGTTTCTAGTGAAGATGTCGCTCGAATCGAGAGAATGGAAGGCGCATCCCTCGTAGGTCTTGCCTGCAGTCGGTTTTCTGCATCATATTAACTGTGTTCACAGAATGGGAACGAAGTTCTCCCTCTTTGGACCGCCGCGGTCGTATGTACTTTCTCATGTCCATTGGAGCACGATGACTTATTTTGATCCTCTCTTCAGCTCTCCGCGAACTATGCTGGGCTCGACAATAGCGCGGTTAACAAGGCATCCGCGGCCTTGTGCGTCCCTTCTTTTCCACGTACCAACAGGCTGTGCGACTGAACATGCACTATCAGCATCACGATTCGTCTGATATATAATTACGTCTACATACATCAGACGACCTCTGCGCAAGCCGTCTTTAGGTCAGTACCTTCCTCTCTCTCGATCTTCAGCGCGGCCTGATGCGATTTGGATATACAGGAGTGCTCTTTGGTGGTCAGGCGTCTGTGCGTATCGTTTATCTTCATCTTATTCATCTAATAATGGTTCTGCTTGCAGCTGTCCCGTTGTACTTGTTGACGAAGGCCGCAAACAAGCTGTACAAGCTGGAGGCTTTCTGAGTGGCTGCCTGTGGTGCATCGTGGCTGTAATAAATACAATGAAAAAGATGATTCACACCAAATAGATGTCAAAAAAGGACTTGAACACTTGGTCACTTCTCCTGCCATCTTCTGCAGCATAAAACCAGTCGACTCGGGACACTCAGGTGTTATGATCCCAGTATGGCTGGGCGGCCAACGTGAGCCTTCTCACCCTTGTCGCGCTCATTTAATCTTCTTTGTCAACCGTGTGTTTTCTTCTTCAGCCAACGTCGACAAATTTCAGAAGCAAACGGCTAGATAGTTGCCGGCGGGGTGTGTGGATCATCTTCACGTGATCACGAAAGGTGGATTGTTCATCTTCTCTCCCTCACGTGACGCTATTCATAATCATTCCCATGATCATCGCTCAGCAGCACCTAGCAGCGCAAACTAGCCAGCATAGCAAAAATCATAATTGACATAAAAATACACTAGGTTAAGCTATAATACAGACCTGCTGGCGGGTGTCTGCGTCTTCACCCAACATTCTTCCAACCGCACTACCCTCTAGATTTGCAAACTGAAACTGATAATGTCTAATTTCCTATCTTCCCCTCTGTCTCTTTACTCTATCCCAATCGTTTGGCTGACTGCGTTCATCCCGGTGGTCCTCAGGGTACGCAATTAATGCTTTCTTATGGGTTTTCACGGTTTGACTTTGGTCATAACGCGCATTTTATAGTCTTCGACGATAGCGAAGACCGCAGGGTACAACAAGTCAGTCTTCGTCCAGTTCAAAACCTCTTTATTCCTGCTCTATGACTTACATTTCTCATTTGTCATTTCCGAAAGCGTGGCACCACGCAGCAATGTACAGCGCGTCTCAGGGAAGGAGGATGTGCCTAAAGACGTCGCCGCGATGATAGCGCGAATGCAAGGAGCACACGAGGCACGTCGATGACTCGCGCATAATTCTTGACGACTTGTTTAAGCTAATTGTAATCGACACTTTAGAATGGAATGGAGCAGCTGCCGATTTGGTTCGCGGCCGTTGTAAGTCTCTCTGCTACTCAGGTCTGGCGTCCTGAAATTGATGCATCCTCTTTTGTAGATTGTGGCAAACTACGCTGGGCTAGACCACGAGACAATAAACAAGGCATCGCTTTACTAGTAAGTGCATCGGCCCACGCAATGCCGCACCTCCCTTGCTAATTCACTACTTTAACATACAGCATAGCCCTGCGTATCACATACAACTGGGTATATATAAGACAAACTACGAAATTACAAGGCTCTATCCGGTTCGTTCTTCTTTCATTTCTTTCCTTTGTGCTATGCCGCTCATAATATATTGTAGAAGCTTCGTGTTTTTCTCCGGTTTAGGTCAGCACCGCTTTTATCGGGATTTGCCCATTCGTCGCACTGATGTAATTTCCTGTAGCTGCGCCCATGTATCTTTTGATCACGGCTGCGAACAAAGCCTACCTTATGAAGTGAACAACTATTGGAGGATTTGTTCACCCAACTCAAAAGAAAGGCGTGTAGTTTGAAGGCGTTATTATCATGACTGAATAACAGATTTTCTATGCAAGTAAAGTGCGATATCTCCGATATTTCAAAGATTTTTCCACTGTTTCTCCAACCCGAGGTGCCCGAGGAATCTCGGTCCGCCTACCCCGGTTGACGCCCTTCGCGCTTTTGTCAGTCTCACTCAATGACAGTCATTCACACGCGCCGACCCTCGTTCGCGCACCAGTTGTATATGCCGGCGGTACGCGTTACATCAAACCCACGTGATATTGTCTACCCGCGCACGGCGGGAATCAAATACTTTTTCTCCGGTAGCATCGCTCAGCAGCCAGCGATACGCAGGGGCCATCAACGCGTAGCTGGGGTATAATATTAATACGGAACTATTGGCAGCATTTTCACGCATCCCGCCCACCACATTCTTCCTGCCTCACCAGCCCTCAGAACTCAAAACTGAAAATGTCTGACATCTTATCATTGCCTCTGTCTCTTTATTCCATTCCAGTCGTCTGGCTCACTGCGTTCGTCCCGGCAGCGATCAGGGTGCGTGGAATCCCGGGTTCCTAGAGGCGAATACAGCTTAAATTTGGGTGCAATGCCCAGAATATAACGATAGCGAAGAATGCGGGGTACAACAAGTCAGTTCACTCAAGTCCAAAGCCTCTCACCATATCCGATCGCTTACCTTTCAAAATTCTGAAAGCGTAGCCCCGCGCGGAAACGTGCAGCGCGTTTCGGGGAAGGAAAACGTGCCAAAAAATGTCACGGCGAAGATAGCGAGAATTCAGGCAGCACATGAAGTCCGTTGATGTTTTGCCGAAGCTCTGTGACGAAAAGCTAATCTTCGAAACCGGGAATGTAGAACGGAATTGAACAACTGCCAATTTGGTTTGCGGCGGTCGTGAGTCTCCTCTTTTTTCAGTTCTCGCCCCCCAAAATGGATGTTTTATCTCCCGCAGATTGTGGCGAACTACGCTGGGCTAGAACACGAGACGATAAACAAGGCATCCATATATTAGTCAGTAATCTGGTCACAACTCCACGCGTCCCTTGCTGATTCAATGTTTAAACTTGCAGCATCGCTATGCGCATCTTGTTCAATTGGGCATACATAAGACAAACTTCACGGGTGCACGGTGCTATTCGGTCAGTTCATATCTCGATTATTCTATCTACTCATCTAACTTACACTGTGCATATTTCAGGAGTCTCTTGTTCTTTGCCGGTTTAGGTGGGCGCCGTTTATATCCGCATCTTTCCATCCCTCAATACTAATAACACTTCTTTTAGCTTCGCCTATGTATCTTCTGATCAAGGCCGCAAACAAAGCCTACGCTATGAAATGAATAGAGAATCTATAATTTACCGTAACTTAACAGGCCTCTTATCTAATATGCAAATGTGGGTTCTGAATCTTGATGCACTGAAGTTCAAGCATTCGGCAGGCTAAATATTGCAAGGCTAAATATTGCAACACAACTCGGCGGGACATAATACGCCTGCTGCGCTGACAGAGAGAGCAAGTCACCTGTCAAACTATTGTCGACAACGATAGCTTTCCCGTAGGGTGATTGCGCTAATGGTTTGCATTTCTTGGTAAAATCGCGATTACAGGATGGTACAGTCTCGGGACTCAAACAATATGTTGCCAGCGGTTCGCCTCATTTGGTCTTAAAGGTGTCTCCGACGTCGCACTGCTAGGGATCTCCTTCTCCCCTTCACTTTCTATCGGGAGCCCGGATACATCCACTACCGGACGTTGGGCTGTGATGCGTTGCTCTAGTGCTGATGGCGAGTGGTTGCTGGTGATTTTGTCTCCATAGGCTTGGCCACGACCCATGCGGAGAACGATGAGCAAGGTTGTTACAGCCTAGGAATGTGATAAACATGCCAGCCAGGCATCTGTATGATTTGAACTAGACGAGCGTACCTGGATTTGGCTGATTGGTCCTTGGAATAACCTCCGCAGTCCGTTATAATCTGCCCCGTACGCAATTAACTGGAGGATACCACATATGGAATACGCTGCCCCGCTTTCGAGCAGGACATCAGTCACTTTCTCGTACAGATTGTTCGGCTGTGCGCTGAGCGTTGGAAGACCTTTCACCAGTGCGAAGCAGAGGCGAGCGCAAATGAGGCTTGTGAGGCCGATATTGAAGAATATTGTAAGTGACCAGTATGCGAATCCCATTGGCACAGTGCCAGAATCGCTGTGGACAGTCAAAATTTCAAATAATACAGAAACCGCTGTCCGGACCAAAAGAACCCCGCTTAAGCAGACGGCTATATTACGCGGAGTGGAAGGAATGGAAACTTACGAATTGTGGTTATAAACATCACGGCGGGAACGAGAAGACACCACCACTTGCGTTGCCAGATGACAAAGTAGCGATATAACTGCGGTGAAAGTCACGTCAGTAATCTTTTCCTAGGACTTAACAGGACTGCGTTTACCAGCAGCGCATCCGCAGAAAGATTTAAAATCACTAGGCACGAATTGCTCGCCACGGGGATCCAAGACGAGTAGGAAGCCTTGTAGAATCTGGACGGGCCGCCTGGGAAATTTCGATCGTCGATGAAGATCATTTCACTCCATTTTAGCGCGAGGCCCAGGGACACGGTGGCGAGCGCTAGTATGTAGGTCGTGTACGCGAACAGCACCCACTTCCTCGCGTCGCGCCGATGCTTCTTGTATAGTAAAGCATCAGCACATTGCAAATATAGAAGCAGCACCATTCCTAATAGACGACATGATCAGCGGCTTCCTTCGCGAAATGGCTGAGCACTAATAGTTTGCCGCACCATAGGGGATGCAAGTCAAGGCTTTGCCTATGAGAATCGAGCGTTCCGTCCATAGGACAGTCAAGGACTCCCCAGGCGGTGCATTGGCGGGGCTGATCATGGGCATGGCGAGGGAAGGGATGCTCGGCACTTTTCCTGAACCTGTCTTTCTGTAAGCTAGGTTCGCGGGAAGTCATCGTTGCAACTGTGACATTTCGCCGGGTGAAGAGCACTAATTGGCGGCGCTGAGCAAAGACCCAAGCAAGGCACGCAAACGTCAGGCCCAGCTGCGTTGCTGCTTATCGCGGGTTCCATCAGTGAACCGTGTGATAGCTTTCTGTCAACGCCCAGCCACTGGCAGCCAGTTTCCACAACGTTGAACATGGCTGTCAAAAAAGTGTCAGGGCATGTCAGGGTCAGTTGAGCTCCTGGAGCAGGTACTGACCCCGACGGTCCGCTTTAATCTCCACTTTGGTCGATCTGACAATGACGATGTCTGTATATCACAATTGTCCAATCTATTGTACACATGAGCTGATTGACCGTTGTATGTAGGGTATACCATTAATTGAATAAGGATGAATGCGAAGTATGCCGAATGAAATGACTTGAGCGCCCCAGGCGACGTGAAATGGTAATACATCTGGCGCGCCGGCCATCTTTCATGATTGTCGTGCGGGGAAGCGGATGGTGGTACACAAAGCAGCGGAAAGCAAATGGAACAAGGCCTGGGTCATACCACGGCCTTGAACTCTAGACTTGTTCGAGAGTCCGAGTGTAAGCTGGACGAAGCAGGAACGTCCTCGCCTTTGACGCAGTCTGCCATCGATTGCATATCGGCCATGGCTGTGATCTCGCCATTTCTTGACTGGTAGGTCAGGGTCTGCTCGACGAATTGCAGGGTGTTCACAGTCGGCCCATCCTCTGAGGAATTCGTCATGTACGCTCGCCCTTGGCCCACCCGCACAACGATAAGCAGTGTTGTTATCCCCTGCACAGCAGAGTTAATAAGAGTTTATCGACGCCCAAAGGATGGTTGACTTGCCTGCACTTCACCAAGCGCGCCCTGGAAAATATTGCGCAATCCGTTGTCACCCCGAGCGTACGCCACCACAAGGATCAGGCCCCAAATGCTGTAAAGTGCGGCGCTCTCGATAAACATCGTGGTGACCTTGTTGTACAGCTTTCCATGCTCGAATCCAAATGCTTTCCTGACTCTGTTCCTCGTGCGTAGCAAACGAAAGCAGATGAGGATGGTGATGATGACGTTAAGCGCAACTGTCAGGGACCAGTAAGCTGTGCCGATGTGCACAGCAAGGTCTGACCAGAATCCCACGTCGCTGCGAGCCGTGAAGATGAGCAAAAATATCGAGGTGACTGGAAGCGCAGGAAATTGTTAGAGGCTAACGATGAGGAGAACATATATCTGACGCACCTATCGCTCCGAGATACATCAAGAGTGGGACAACCAGCGACCAGTAACCAAAATTGCATATGATGTAGAACCGATAAATCTGAAGCACGACATTGAGACCAGTGATGGTGATATCGATTTCCAATGTCCACTCACCAGTAACCCGTCCGCCATCCAGTTTAAGACGATGAAGCATGAAGAGCTAAACATCGTCACCCAATATGAAAAGTAGGCCTTATAGAAAGCAGATGGCCCGCCAGGATAAGCTCGCTGATCGATAAACGCCAGTTCGTTCCATTTTAGTGATGAACCCAGTGCGAGTGTGGCAAGGATGAAGATAGCCAGAGTATATGTGAACAAGGCCCATCTCCGGGAATCTCGAGATGGGTCTTTTCGAAGCAAAACATGGCAGCACTGGATAAAAAGCAGCAACAGCATTCCTGAAAACGTGACATTGATCAAAACACGTCGATGCGACATAAACGGAGGCCCTACCATAAGCGACGCAAGTCAGAAACGTGCCATCGAGAGCTGATCGCTCCAGCCATAATGTAGCAGCGTCCTCCCCGGGAGGGGCATAACTAGCGTTCAGTGCTGGCATGCTAGTTGCTGGGGAGGAAGGCAAGGCGGCAGTGGTGTGAGACCTTAAGTGGATGTCAGCAACCTAGGCACGCAATCCCGCAAGGAGAAATGCCGCAATGGCAAGCATCCGTTTAGGTTGCCCTGGTTGAAAATACAGCCATCCTTCTGGAAACGCATCCGGCAGCGAGAATACCGGGCAATGTGGCGCGGCACTACAGAATAAGTGTTGAATTGAGGGTCCCGCAGGGCGCCAGTATCTGCCAGCATCCTGCACCAGCGGCCCATGGCGGCCCATGCGAGCAAGACACGGTTACCGAGGCCTCGTTCCTGACCTTCTTCATTAAGGCCTGGACCAAGATTACCCGACTACGGGGTACGGCACGACCTGGCACGACCCTGACAGCGCTGACAGCCTCTGACAGCTGCCCTAGTGGCGCGGATTCAAACCAATGTGGCCAATCGCGAAGGTTGTGCTCGCATAACTTACAAAGAGCGCTTTACATAGTCTTGAATATGTATACGTGTGGTCTTCCTCGCGACGTCGAATTTGCTTTAAGCCCGCCATAGCCTCAAAGTGGCATTTTGGTGGCGTGATAAGCCATTTCGAGGGAGGGCGATTTCTCAACAAGCCGGCAACGACTACAAGCTAATTGCCCACCACGGCACGTTTGTTTATCAAAGCCTGGGGTAAGTCGTGTTCCGCGGTCATATACCCGCACCGGAAACTGGGCGATGACGTTATATCTGTCCACCATGTGCCGTATGACTTTGTATACTGACCGTATCTCGTCCATCAGTTGCTAAGGACTGGCTAGAACTGGTTCCTTGAAGCGCAGGAGGCGTGAATTGGAAGCCAGGGCAGCTAAGATGAAATTCGCCTTGTTCCAAGCCCTGCGCTCAGGAGTCCCACGAGGCCATAGGTATATTCGCGCGGTCCGAATCGCCAGTCTGTAAGAATGTGGAGAATGGCAATTGCGACCCCGTTGGGCAAGTCCAGGCAAGTCCGTCATCTCTCGGCATTTTACACTCCGCGGCTTGCCCATACGGCGATCTCTGTGTAATGTGCGTTTGCAACTTAGGTTTGCGGGACTGAGTCGGTGATCAAATCTTGTGAGAAAGCCACAGCAGGTGTACCTGTAGCGATCGCACGATTGAGACGAGGCGCTGCTTGCCTTGATAATCGCATAGAAATTTGTTTCCCACAGAGCAAAAGTCAATCACTATGATCAGGGCTGCATGCTGATCAGGGGCCTAGAGGTTGATAAATTTGCCTGAGATGAGCCTGAGCCAATTAACGAGGGGGCGAAGGCAAAGTACATACATATCGCGGATGACGAGTCCGGGATGAGTGACAAAGGAGGCGCTCGAATCGGCCTAACCCAAACCATGGTAGAAATACCTGAGCCGAAACTCTGCCGGACCACACTCTCCGAAAGCTCGGTGGAGTTTTTTTGAAGAGCCCGTAGATCCATCATCCATGGTTCTAAATTTGAGGGGGCTGAGGAGAGGAAGCCGCGGCTGAGCACCATTTGTCGCGTAACCCTTGCCCTGGCCGATGCGCAGGATGATGGGCAGCGACGCCACTTTCTATACAGAATTAGATGCGTGCGCAGTGCAATGATGTGATGAGCAAACCCACCTGAATCCGACTGAGAGGCATTCCAAAGAGGCTCGGCATGCTGGCAGCACGCATGGTGTAAGCGGCGAGGACGACCAGCTCCCAGACATAGCGCATCGCAACACTTTCGGCAAGCATAGTAGAGACACGGGCATATACTCTCCCGTGCTCATTGCCATTAACTCTATGTCTTGAATGACACGGCCACGCACAGATCAAGAGAGTTATGGTGATGTTCTGTAAGATAGGTAGAAACCAATATGCGGCCCCGAAAGCGACGGCCCGAGTGGGCCAGAGTCCAGCACTATTGAACAAGAGCCACACAACAGAAATTACTGAGGAACACGTCTTTAATCTCCGAGGAGAAGGAGGTTGCGTAGCAGCGCTTACATATAGCGCCGAGAAATGGTCCAGTCCTGGCGATCCCCAACGACGAAGCAGCGGTACAACTCCGTCCAAAGTTTAAGCGAGATATCATTGATGAATGGGTTGGAAATGCTCACTTGTAAGCCGTCTGCGACCCAGCACATGTAAGGTGACGTCACAAGCTACAAAGCACGGGCATCCAATGGGAGAACGTCGTAACGTCAAAGGAAAGCCCCCCTGGGATAATGGCGGTCATGCACGAAAATAATTTCTATTGAGCGGAGCTTGGCGGCGAGAGGAACGGTGGCCAGCCCGGAAACCAAGCAAGCGTAGCCAAACTGCAACCAGCACCGCTTATGTTGGAAGTTTCTTTGCGTAGTGCATCAATGCATGTCATGGACAGCATCAGTAACACAGCTATGAATGATTAAAATCCGTTAGCTATGGCACAAGGCGAGCCCAGTCAACGGTAAGATGCGTACCATAAGCCATGCAGCTAAGCAATGTGCCTGAATCCCTCTCCAGGAAGTAAAGCGGGTGATTCCGAAGGCGTCCAGGTTCTGTTCAAATGCATCATCGAAGTTGGAGTAGAAACTCTCCCAGTGAGGGTGGGGGAGTGAAGGATACGTGGTTAAGTATCTCCTCCCACAGTCATTGCAGGACTGGAGCAACATTTACGCGCTCCGAGAATAATTTCTAGCAGTTTTATTGCGGTTAGGCAATGCAAAGGATAAAAGCAGCTGTCCTCGGCATGTTCACTTTGCCTCATGCCCATGTTCAAATGCCGTGACCTGGCACATGGCAATTGGTTTGCATTGTCCTCGATCAATTTATACCCAGAAAACGTATAAAAAGAGGAAAGAAAGAGTACACTCCATGAGATCTAGACGTTTCGAAGGGTGTGCTGGGCGATGACGGTGCAATGAGAAAAGACATAGACATGGCTAATGAGAACAGGCCTGGCCCAGGCGATTGAAGCCGAAGTGCCTCTTGCGCTCCAGCTACGACTTCATGTCGCGACCGACTCCTCATCGAACACCGCTGCGCCGCATATCCCAGGGATCTCTATTCGCGCTTTCTCGATCACAGAACTTTCCAGATGCGCCCCACGGATTAGGTTTTCTGGAACCAGCCATGTCGGAATTGGCTGACGAGGCAGAGGCGCTGCAAGTCAACATCGAAGGGCTTCGTAACTTGAGCGCTTCGCTCGAGACATTCAATGAAAGCTTTGCGAGCTGGCTGTATGTCATGAACATGAACGCTTTGACCACAGACTGGCCGCAGGTAATGTGACGATCGTGCAATTGGACAGGGTGCGAGGCTCATGAACTTTCACGCGACAGGCGCCAACAGACGCGTCTTTCGAGATCGCGAAGCGTCGTGCAGGTGAGAGTCGCGTCCTTTCAGACGAACCAGCACTCACCAGGCCGCAATCAGCTGAAGACGCCCAGGCAGCATTGGCCGCTTTGCAGACCACCCTCCCACCCTCCGATTTTGATGCCGACAAAACAACAATGACTGAAGTCACCGAAAGCAACACCACGATGACCGCAAATACAACAACAGCTACAGGTACTTCTACAGGGAAGAAAGTCATGAAGAAGAAGGGCGCAAAACCCAAACTCACCGCGAAAGAAAAGAAGGAGCGTGATGTATGTTTGGGCATCCGTCTTTTCTGTGATTGATCATATCTAACCAAGTTCGTGCAGCTATTCATCGAAAAGACTATAGCCTGTCTCCCACTCGAATTCCGTGGTAGTGAACCTGTGGGTTGCTTCATCTTACTCCTGACGCATCATCTTACTTTGCATCTACAGACACTTCGCCGGAATATGGAGAGCGTAATCGAGTTTCTAGTGGATAGTGGAGGTCGGGGAGTCAGATGTAAGCTCACGGTTCCCAAAAAGTATCGAGACTGATCTAACGATACATCTACCTACTCCAGTACCAGAACTAATCGCTCCGCCGGACCTTAGCCAAGCGCGAGTCAACAAGTGTTTGATCGCGTTAGTGAACCGAAAGATAGTCAAAAAAGACAACACCACAGTACGCTTCCACCTTTTGCTTCTTCGGTATCACTGACTTACCGCCTTCCAAGGGCACTGTACTGTACGTATGGCATGGGCTGCCATGAGATCGTACTCTTCTCGCCTCTGGGCGGATAAATCGATACTCTGTGCCCCAGCAATGGCTGCCAGGGTCGTTTTTTAACGAACCAAATTGGGAATCAAGTTGGTCACGGTTGGAGAGTTCGAATCTATCTCCAACGCCCCCCTTGGGCCCTGCCCAAGCACTATTCGTGGTCTCTTTTTACACATATCGTAACACGAGCAACGATAAAGGCACTGTCCCCTGCTGCGCCATGTTCAGATTTAATTGGAGGCCATATTGTAGACGATGGGTGTACAAAGGGGTCCCGGGGTGTTGTGGTCTTGAGGAAACCAGATCAGAAATGTCAGCTGTATTCGCGAATCTGAACCCACTGTTCTTGCTACGGCTCTTCATTTCGCTGTTTCGTATGATATTGCTCCGGATTTATTGGAGAATGGCGTGAATCCCGCGTAAGTACTATTTGGCATACAGTATATATGGCAGCCATGGAAAATATGCCGTCACCGCTGCAGCTGTCAGCGCCACGAACGCGTCCTCCTTCACCTCACTTACCGGTATCTGACAAAACTCATCACCGTCGCGTACTTGAAATGCTGCGTCGGCGTATGGAAGATCTCACATACTGGCTTTGCGTGCTAGGCTGTCCGAAATGGACCGAAACATACTGGCTATCCGCCGTTGCTCGCAGACTCGTGGCACTCTGGGGTATTCGCGTTTCCTGGACACCTGGTCAGTGGCCTAGTTCGCACGATTTTCATATCAGCTCACAGTCTATAGTCGGTTTCTTGCGAGCCATACGCGTTCTACCGCGTCTAACGTGCCATCTGACCCAGTTGCCGACGGAAGTGATCGAGAACATATTGCAGCTTGCCGATTGGAGAAGCATTCTGCACGCTCGAGCTGTGAGTTCTGTCGAGCTCTATATTCCTCTCTAATGCTTTTCTTATGCCCTTTCAGTCTTGTAAACGTTTGAACTCGGTCTCTACGTCTCTCTCGGTCTGGCGCAAGCAATATGCT
Organism: Athelia sp. TMB; assembly: GCA_014898675.1. NCBI lineage: Eukaryota > Fungi > Basidiomycota > Agaricomycetes > Atheliales > Atheliaceae > Athelia > Athelia sp. TMB. The sequence continues at coordinate 13,440 of JACXVL010000032.1, forward strand.
GCTCTCAAAGCTCTCAATCCCAGTGCACCACCCTTGGAGTCCCCATTGGAACAATATTCTTCGTTTGAACTGGAAACTGTGGTTTTGCAACGAGGTTCCGTTGACGCTGGCTGGCATTCACCGAGGGAGGACCCCGTCTCGATGCGCGTTATACCCTTCAAAAATGCGGATCAAGTCAAAACTTGTTTAGTGGACGGTGGGCGATGGCTCCTTGCGAGTAATTTCGGTGCCGTCATGGTATACGACCTAGATAACCCGAAAGATTGCGGAACCCTCCTCATTCCTCGATATGCCCTCGCCCATGACAATCAACCAACAACAGACCTCAATGTCAATATCTTGATAAACACGTCGACGTTGGCTTTCAACTTGTCAATAAGTCAAGACCGCCGAGGTGCGCCTATTATCCGGAGCATTTCTCTAACAAGCCTTTCAACTAATGCGTCAATGTGTTCGTGAAGGCCGCTATACTCCTGAAAATACCCCTCTATGGACACACATATGGAGAGTCGCACTGAAAGGCCACGGTACTGACGCGCGACTTCAAGCCGTACATCTCACATCATTTACGACCCCAGGAAATCTAATATCATGCAGAGCTACGTCCTTACATGGTAATCGATACGCCAGGGCGTTGATCTACGCCGACCTAGGCCACTGCGTAGAGGTATATGATTGGACTTCGTCAAACTTGGAAGATCATTGTAAAACTACCATCAATGAAATATGTGTGAGTGACTTGCTACTGCTCCCTAACTGACACTGAAATTTGTTTAGGATCATTTACAACTTCTCAGCCATAATCGGATTCTAATTTTTGATAGAAATTGCATCCGTTTATGTGACACTCCCGCTCTGGAAACATGTCCGCCATCTTTTCGCCACCTAGCATCGACGATAGTTCCCTGTAACTCAATATCTCTGCCGGGCACCACATTCGTTCGCGGCGGGCCATCTCAGCTTCGCTTTGATTCATCCTTGGACTATGACTTCATGTCTTGTACAGATGCTGGTATATTTGCGGTTAAATTATCTGCAACCACTTCTTATGCTCGCATGGTTCACACTATTGAAGATGAAGAGGACATCACAGATGTTTTGGTGGGCGCTCGAAGGGTTTATATCCGATCTTATGAATTTGCAGAGACTTTCAGCTATCATGTGGAACAGGATGCTGGCTCGGATAATGGATACTGCACCACCCCGCTCCAGGAACGTTTCATCACGAAGGAATGCATCTCTCATTTGGGGCCACAGATGGATGATGTCAGTGGTCGTATAGCCATGGCCGTATCTTCATATGCAATAGGAGTGTTCTATTACTCGCAGTTTGACAAGCACAAATTGTTTATGGACTAGAAATCTATGTCATCGTTCTGATCGCATCCCATCGTGATTGCAATGCGTTCAGCCGGTGCAGTACACTAGGCATGTCAGTTAATGATTTTGTAAGTGCATGAAGTAAGAGTATGTATTGCAGACGGACCCAGACCAGTAGGGCGGCCATCAATTTGTGCTCGTCCTCAAACACAAGCCGCGCTGTATACTGACAAAATCTTTTCTCGACGTCTTTGCAGGCAAAAACAGCACCGAAAATCCAAGCGTTTCCGTTTGTCAAAATGAAAGGCACATATTTGCACCTGCACATCACCATGCAATTAGATGGGCGATAATTCACCTGAGACAGCAGAACTGAGCGTACTTTTCAATTGGCCAGTTTCCCTTCAAGTGGGGTGCTGTCTCCATGTTGGAGACGAGACTACGCCGTGACATATATTAGTGTCAAGATTTCCTAAGAATATAACATTATTCCTTACCCAGCCACACTTTGTGCGACCACTTGTCTGACACACTCTTCCATATTCGCAGACTCCTTCTTCGCCTCCATGAACAAGACTGGAGCTGCAGCGACGGCCTTCCGAATGGCATCATAGTGATGCATGCCTTGCATATAAAAAATCCATGAGCTCATGAAAGTTCAAAGATCTGGCGGACATACCGGTCATGTCAATTGTCTTTTTTGCAAGAGAAAAAATCGCGTAATCCGTTGAGCCGGTTAGCCTGGTGTACCTATCGCGAGACTTGACGATGACTGCTTGGCTCGATGATCGAGATATGACCATTTCTGGAACCACACCAACCATGAGACTGAGCTTAGGACCAGAGCACAGCTTCAGGAGGCTGAGAAGCCACTGGTCGATCATGACTCGTGCAGCTGCCTCAGTCTGAAATCGTCAGTATCTTCCTAAAGGGGGGACCGACAGCGCGCACCTCGGGGCAGAACTGCCTTTCAATGACGTTAAGTGTCTCCGTCAAGGATTGTGATTTCCAATGAGTGAGCGATGCTTTGTGTTTCCTCATATCTCTTGTGTCCAAGGCTTCACCAACTGATTTGTCGAATTCCAACTGGTCTATGGAGTTCGCTCGGTTGCAAACTACTACGCCTAATTGTTCTCAGTGTTCTTCCTTGGTCACCTGAGAGAATGAGCGAGCCTCGGGAGGATGTAAGTTACTTTGGAAGTGCTACCATAACGAATAAAAACTGACATATGCCTCATGGCCATTCTCTCTTTCATCATTGAGCCAATCTAGGGACTTCTTGGTCGTCTTGATGTTCTCTTCGATTTCGTAGAAAATTCCGAGCTCACGAAGCTCAGACATCCCATCACCGGGTTCGAATATGATAGCTTCAAACCTTTCTAGGCATTTCATGAGGACAAATCGTCCAGCATTTGAACACTCGGAGATGCTGCGACTGCGGTTCGAGGATTGGTTCGAAGCCATGAAGTTGTGCGAGTGCCCTTGGCAGAGTGTTAATGTATAGAGGCGATGGAAAGTGTTCTGGTCGAGTGAGAGGGATAAGTCTGGTTCGGATCGAGATCATTTATGTTCTTTATGAGAACCCTTGAAACGAGGGAAACACGTTCCAAAGTATCAATCAAAGGATATGGTGTGGGATTGTGGCAAGAATAATGTATCTATGGGGCCCCGATCCATCGGAAGCGAAGTGAGATCCATCTGAGGAACCGCAGACAAGTCGTGGCAAATCAGAATGATTAACTCGAGTCCAGATTTTCCGTTAGGCACCTGCTGCAAGCATCCAGGTATGTGTTGCGACTTGCCTCGTTTGAAGGCTTGCGTGGCCGGTAGCACGTGTAGGTCCCTTTCCACATAGTACCCTTTCGAGATGACTATTGACATATTTGAATTGAATTGTCGAACGTCTCCGTTCTTGTGCGTGAATATCAACGCCTACAGACGTCAACCTCATAGCTGGCGAAAAACTGAAGCCCAGGTCTCCCACATATCGAAATCGATAGCCCTGGCTAAATCAGCAGCATAATGCTGTGGGGGTGTGTCGACGCCCACAGAAAATAAGACTGTTCGAGAAGTTTGAGGTCCGAGTGCGCCGCAAGGCGATGATCGATAGCATTGTAAACTCAGCGGCGCTGATCGTGATAACTGCTTGACAGCGGGCCACCGCTCAATTCTCAATCCAGCCCCTGAATGGGAACTCCCCAGAATAAATAAGCTCATCAACAGGTGGTATACAGACGTACTTAGCGCTCTGCAACGGGACCTTGCCGGAATAAATATTCACCACCACCACTGGCCTAAGCCTAGCCCACTGAGCTGGGCAGGATAGTCAATGTTCGGACGACAATGGATCGCCAAGACAGGTTCCAGGTTATGACCACAGGGTGTGACATGCACGAAAGTGCGTCCCCTCGACGAGTCCGTAGTCGAGGAGCTGCAATTACAAGGGCGAGAGTAGACGGCCAAGTTTTGTCAGCGACGCAAGGTAGTAGTAGCGCAAGGTGCTGAGTAAAACAACCGATTGACCGCACAGGTTTGTATTAGTTTGGTCACAATAGTCACAGCAGGTCACAGACGATTCTTCAGCCGCAACGTGTTTCCTCAAAACACTAGTACTGCACGCCGACTTGAAAGCGAGGAAACGGCGTGTTTAATCTGGTTGAGGTGAGCAGCACCATCCGCCAGATCTATCCAACTTTGACCGCAACTACCAGTCGTGCTGCGTCACCGAGCTTAACACAGAACGGCCGGGGGTTGGATTGCTGAAGGAAATTGAGTATCAAGATACATACCGTGACCTGGACCCTAGTGCTGCTACTACCTGGGTGGTAGGCGACGCGGAAGCTCCGTGTCCTTCATTGAAGCTCCATCTCGCTTTCACCTGAAAACCTCGGCTATTCGTCGCTGGTATACTATAGCCAAACTTGTTGGCATCTGCATTTGTGTATGACCAATATGTCATATTTGCATCGCTCCCTGAGTGGTTGGACATGGGCCAAGATATACCTACTATCTGGCCTTGCTCCCATAATACTGCAGTGGACTACCCGTCTCTCCCTAGTATCTGGTCAGTAATCTGGTCGATACCGGTAGTATGTCAAACTCACACCTGGCAGTTGCATTCCTAAGAAAGATACATGTATTACCTCCACGAACGTGTTATTTTCTCCAATTGCCGACGGAAGTGATTGAGAACGTACTGCAGCTTGCAGATTGGAGAAGTGTCCTGCATGCAAGAGCTGTAAGTTCCATCACGTTGTACATCCATCTCATCTCTAATGCACACCACGTTTTACAGTCCTGCAGACGCTTAAACTCCATCTCCCGGTCCCGCTCGGTCTGGCATGGCCAATATGCCATTTTTACAATTCTCAACCCGAGTGCACCGCCCTTAGAATCTCTATTAGAAAGGTACTCATCAGATGAACTGGAAAGTGCGGTATTGCAACGTGCTTCTGTTGCTGCTGGTTGGCATTCAGAGAAAGAGTATCCTACTTCGATGCGCACCATACCCTTCAAAGACGCAGACCTCGCTCAGATCCACCTATGCGACGGTGGGCGATGGCTTCTTGCAAGTGCCTTGGGTACCGTCATGGTGTACGATTTGGATGACCCGAGAGATCAAGGAAAAATCCTCATTCCTCGATTTGCAGACGCCCATGAGAATCTGCGAACAACGTTTCTCAAGGTTGATGCTCTGGCAGACGCATCAACGCTGACCTTCAATCTAGCGATAGGCCAGGATTTGAAAGGTGTGTTTGCTGGCCAGTTAGTTCGCTGGCGGAGAAAACCCACTGACGTGCTTGAATAGCTTTCCCTGCTCCCGAAAACATAGCTCTGTGGACGCACATTTGGCGAGTAACACTGAACGGCCACGGTACTGATGCCCAACTTCAGGCCGTGCATCTTAAATCATTCATGACCCCCGGAAATATATCATCATGCAGAGATGCGTGCTTGTACGGCAATCGATACGTCAGGGCGTTTATCTACACTGGCTTGGGCCCCTGCATTGAGATTTACGACTGGAATATGTCGAACTCGCGAGAACATTGCAAGACTGTTATCAACGCACGATGCGTGAGTGAAGTGATTAATATTCGCGAAATGTACCTAACAATAACTATAGGATCGTATACAGCTTCTCAGTGATGATCGAGTCCTAATTTTTCGAAGGCAGCACGTTCTTTTATGTAACATCCCTGCGTTGGAGACATGCTTGCCTTCTTCTCGCCATCTTGGATCAAAGATAATTCCCTGCAACTCGATATCGTTGCCTGGGACCAGGCTCGTCCGCGGCGGGCCGTCTCAGTTTCACTACAATTCACCTCCAGAATGCAGCTTTATGTCTTGCACAGACGTTGGCATATTTGCAGTGAGGCTATCTGATGATGCTTCCTACGCATACATGCTTCACGCAATTGAGGATGTGCAGGGCATTACCGATGTTTTAGTGGGTGCACGGAGGGTTTACATTCGATCATTTGATTTCGCAGAGACTTTCAGCTACGATCCGAGGCGGATCAGTGCCTCTGACTTTGGAAACTGCACGACGCCACCCCAAAAACGTTTCGTCGCAAAATGTTGCATTCCCTCTCTGGAGCCCAAGATGGATGATACCAGCGGTCGAATAGCGATGGCCGCATCGCCATCCACGTTTGCAGTGTTCTATTATTCACAGTATGACAAGGATAAATAGCTCACCCACCAATATCCATGTCCTAATTGCTTTCGAGTCCCTTCAACAAAATTTACAATATAATCAACTGTTGAGGTGCACTTCTTGTGATCCTGGAAAGCAGTTGTGTTCTGTCAAATGTCGGCATGAACAGCTTGGCGCAAGGTGCCCCCAAGACAATATCGTCGGTTGCTGACTTTTACTATACTTGCCAAGTTCGAAGTTCGGCGCATGTGGCGCGTTCGACGCCGCTCGAAAAGGCAATCCCTCCTTTTCCATTTCTCTGCATGTCGGCCAGCGCACTTCGTCTGGGGCTGGCCCCATGTTCCCGCGGCCGCTTAAAAATCAATTTCGATACCCAGAGAGTATGGTCTTACACCAAATCCCACTTCAGTGCCGCGGTATCTCTGGATCTCGCGGACCATCCCGCCGCGCAAGCCCTTGCTCGCATTCCATACCCGCGTATCGAGCCGGACCACAGCATATTCGAGGACCTCTCGGATGAGTATAGCCTTCAAGGAAACGCCGTGTCTACATCTGCTTCCTCGTCGACGCCGGTGGAAACCTTGGTGCAAGCCGTCAAAGACAAGCAGTGGGAACACGCCGATGCGCTCCGCCGCGAGCTCGTAGAGACCGGCACGTCGATCCCGCACCACCGGTGCTTCGAGGACGCTGCCCTCTCAGCCCTCTCCACACACTCCCCAGAGCTTTTTGCCGCATGGCTCGAACTCATCCCCGACTTCCACGCCCACGGCAAACCGCGCCAGTTCCGCTTCCTCCGCGCGCGTCTCTTTGCCGATGCGCCCGCGAATCTGGAGAGCATCATGAACTTTGCCTTCATCACTACCGATAAGCACCTCGGGCGGTATGTGTACACCCAGGCCGCTGCGAATGTGGTGCGCCACGCGCCCCCACAAGTTGCGCACGAGTTTCTGTTCGAACTGCGGAGGCGGATGCTGGTGAAAGCAGTGGGGAAGCACTCTCAAGGTCGGGCGAGGAGGATCAAGGAGCTGTTCAGCGTTGCTGTGCGCACTCATGCCAGTGCAGGTCGTCTGGACCATGGCGTAGCTCTGCTACAGGCTGCGCGGAAAGAGGGGATATCGATATCGGGTTTCACGTATACGATGCTTCTACAGCGGCTCTCCTTAGCGGGGGACGGAACACGGTTTCAGGCCGTGCAAGTCCTTACGCCGGCTCATGTTCTAGCTGAGCTATCTGCGGCATATGCGCAGACCACAACAGAGAGCAGTCCACCCATATCCATATCTTCGGCATCACCTGCAGCCCGTCTTCGTGCATTAAACCACTCTATCAAAAGCCCCTCCCACCGTCGCCGAGCACCCAGCTCTTCAACATCTCTATCCACGCACGACCTCTCACAATTCATCCACGAATATACCATCCATCGTCCCCCTTCATCTCCTCGGTCTCTACAGTTAAACGCGATAGAGCTCCTCCGCAGACGCGCATCTCGTGCCGGCGCACGCGCAGCGGCCACTTTCGCCCTCGCCGAGATGCTTGCCCACCATCGACGCCATGCGCACCGTGAGGTGTTGAGTGCATTCATGCGATCGTTCCACGTCGTAGGCGTGCCTACAGACACTTCTCTGCACGTGGACGCGCCCGTTGAATCAAGTGCCAAGACCTCCTTAGGCGCGAGGGGAAAGCTGTGGCCAGGCCGAAAGCACACAGCACTGGTATGGAGCGCGATGGTGTCGCTGAAAGTGGCACAGGGCAGCACACCCGAGCACGGCCAGAAGCTCGTCGACGCCCTGTACGCGGAACTCCTCGCGCAGGCCCACGCACCGCACACCGCCTCCCACACTGTCGATTCCGCGCACTTCACCGCCTTCCTCTCCGCTTTCGCACGCGTACGCGGGCCCCCCGGCGCAGCGCGGATCATGAGCGACATGCACGCACTCGCACTTGCACCGCACGCGGCGCACTGGGCGATTGTCCTCCGCGCGCTCGCGGAGCGCGGCGCGGCGGAGCAGGTGTGGGGGCTGCTCGACGCGATGGAGGGCCCACAGGGCGCGAATGGGTTCCCCGAGGCGAGTATCGCGACGCATACGGCGGTGCTGAAGGGGTTCGTGCGCGCGGAGCGTGTGGCGGAGGGGCACGAGGTGGCGCGGCGGATTGGGGCGCGGTATGGGTACGTGCGAGGCGCGAGGGCACGAACTGAGGAGGCACTGAAGGGGCTGGAGGCGTTGGAGCGGCGGCTGGAGGAGGAGCGCGAGCTTGCGGAAGGCTATTTAGAACGCAGAGCAGCTGCCTAGGCGTGTGACGATGCTTTTGCTCTATATCTGTGGAATCTGAGGCGCGACACAGCGCGAATCACTTTAGGCACACGAGAGGAGAGACATTAAGTTATAATCAGACAGTATCAGATTGGATGCTAGCTATGTCCACGATAAGTCCACTTTTCTTACAATATCCTTATGCCTTAGTAATATCATAACATGACTCTGCTCACAGTGTGAAGCGCTGCAGTCAGACCATGTTTGCCACCCAGTGATGCGCGGAAGCAGTAGCGGCCTGCGCCCTCCTTCAAGCCTATTTTGGAAAATTAATAGGGGGTCTGGAGTCCTACTCCTCACCACTACCTGAAGGCTAGGCCTATAGATCGCCAGCCCATTCGAATATGCTGCGTCGACGTATGGCTGACTTGACACGCTTGATTCGCGCGCTAAGTGCCTGGAAATGGCCCAGAATACTCAAATTGTTGAAGCTATCAGCCCTCATTCGCAAAATCGCGCTCCTGGGCACTCGCCTTTTACTGGCATTTGGTCCGTAACGTGCATGAACGGATTGCGCAACAGCTCACAAGTATCACAGTCGCCTTCTTGCGAACCGTACGCGTTCTACCTCGCCCGTGCCACTTGACCCAGTTGCCGACGGAAGTGATCGAAAACATACTGGGGCTTGCCGATTGGAGAAGTGTCCTCCATGCTCGGGCTGTGAGTTCCATCAAGCAGCAAATGCATATCTAATGCACTATGCACAGTCCTGCAAGCGCCTGGACTCCGTTTCCAGGTCCCTATCGGTCTGGCGCGAGCAGTATGCCGCTTTTGCGGTTCGCAACCCGCATACGCCACCCCTGGAGTCCCCATTGGAACGGTACTCGGCCTTTGAACTAGAAAATATTGTCCTGCAACGTGGTTCTGTCGATGCTGGCTGGCACTCAACGATGGAGCAGTCTGCGCCGACGCGCAGCATACCATTTAAGCAGGCAGATAGAGTCCAAACTTGTCTGATAGACGGCGGGCGGTGGCTCCTGGCGAGTGCGTCGGGCGAAGTCATGGTATACGATCTGGACGACCCGAAAGATTGCGGAAGAATTCTCATTCATAGACATGCTGATGCGCCCGAAAATCAGCAAACGGCCGACCTTCAGGTTGATGTTTTGGTGGATGCACCGACGCTGACTTTCAACGTGGCAATCAGTGAAAGTATGTCAGTCCAGATTATTTGTTGGACAGGGCGCTGGACTGATGCCTTCGTGCAATTTGAAAGGCTATTGTGAGAATGAAAACACTCCCCTAAGGGTACACATTTGGAGAGTTGTACTGAAAGGCCACGGCGCCAAAGCGCAGCTTCAAGCCCTACATCTCAATTCATTCACAACCGCCAGATATTTAGTATCCAGAAAGCCGAGTTTTCACGGTCAACGATACGCCAGAGCAGTCGTCTACAAAATCCACGATTGCGTTGAGGTATACGACTGGAGTGTATCAAGCATACAAGAACACCGCAAAGCCGTACTGTATGCCTGGTGTGTGAGTGCAACAGTCAATGGTCGTGTGACATCGCTGACGGTCCTTTCAGGTCCATATACACCTCCTCAGCCACGACCGGCTGTTGGTCTTCCAAAACAACCGCATTCTGCTGTGCGGCATTCCCGCTCTGGAGGCGTGCTGCTTGCCGTCTTCTCGTCCTCCAGGATCAAATATGACTCCTTACAACTCGATATCGCTGCCCGGCACCAGATTCATTCGCGGCGGGCCTTCTCAACTGCGCTTTAATTTATCCGCGGGCTGCACCTTCATGTCCGTCACCGACGCTGGTATATTCGCGGTGGGACTATCCGAGACCACGTCCTACGCCCACCTTTTCCACGCAATCGAGGACCCAAAGGCCGTCACCGACGTTTTGTTGGGCGCCCGAAAGGTGTATATTCGATCCTATCGCATGGCGACAGCGTTCAGCTATGACGCGGAGCCCATCCCAGTCGGCGGTTCTCCTATTGTATACCACACAACCCCGCTCCAAAAACGGTCCGTCCCGGAGAAGCACTTTGCCTACTTGGGCCCCAAGATGGACGAAATCAGCGGCCGAATAGTGATGGCTGCGCATCCGTCCTCGCTGGTCGTGTGCTACTATTCGCAGTACGACAAGCACAGATTGCTCGCGGACCACCGGCATATCACAGCTGCTGTGTGTTGTGATTGAAGAGTTCGCGCGCCAATGTATCTGTATATGTCCTAATATCTTCCGATTTTTCGTCTCGGACGCCGGGGTTGCGGAGGACGAAGTCGCACCGACCGGATGCGATTGGACAGCAACCTGGTTATTCAGTCGCTTTATCCCCACCGCGAGTCGAAATCTGGCGCATATTATCCCGGCGCAAGGAGAGGAACTCGAGTGGTGCTAGGGTCGTCTACTATAGCATTATTTAATGTTATTTCGTGTCAAATTCCCGCGAGATGTATGGCTTGAGAAGGGAAGACAACAGTAGTAATGCCTCCAGAATAGATCTGGCGATATGAATGTGATATGAGGTTGCTGAAGAGTGGAAGTTTCGAACAAGGCGCGAGTTGGCATTCGCCTGACCTCGCGCGGATAACTCCGATCGGTGGTCCGCCAGCACCGATGGCTGGGCTTCTCAGCCCGTTAGCGCCAAATTGAGCTTGCGGGGCTTCAATTTCAAAGCGATGATCCGCCGCACTACCAGCTGTGCATGTGAGCTTCGGGATGTGCAATGAGCCTCTGAACAGCGCGTAGCAGCCCTTGAATTGTCAAGCGAGGCATTCGGAAATTACGTGACGGGGTGGGCGTGACCGTGACTGCAGCCGATCGTCTATTCCAGTCGCTGTCGTCAGAGTTTGAAGTCTCCAACAACGAGGTCAGCTCAGGCCCCCGTCTTTCTCCCCGACGGCCCCTTCTCCCCGTCTTCATGCTCAGCATCCCCCGCCCTATATCCCATCCCATCCTCTAGCACTCACCACCACCATGCTCCCCTTGGCCGCGCTCCCGCTGCTCTGGGCCCTCCGCGCGCACGCGTACTCGTTCAGCATCACCAACACGCCACAGCAGTGCCAGAACCTCACCCTCTCCATCACCGGCAGCGGCGGCACCCCGCCGTACACCGCGCTCGTCCTCCCGTATGGCGCGAGCCCGCTCCCGAACAACACCGAGGTGCGCAGGATCCAGGACGAGACCTTCGACGGCACGTCCGCGAGCTTCCTCCTCGCGTACCCGTCCAACTCGCAGTTCGTCGTCGTGGTGCGTGCTCCTTCTTTATTCTTCTGTCCATCGCCTCCGTGCCCATTTGCTGTCCGCGCCGGTTTATCTTCCTTCCGCCCCGACAACCCTCCGCCTTATCGCGCCATCTCCCCTTGCCCTCCCCTCCCGTACCGCGAGCTAACGCATCCCGCCAGGTTTCTGACGCCACCGGATTCGGCACAGGCGGCACGTCCACCGCCGCGCAGGTCCAAACAGGCTCGTCCGACAGCAGCTGCTACGGCACGACGCAGGTCGCGCCCGTACTCCCCTTCAGCACCGTCCCCGAGAACCAGCTCGTGCAGTGCTCGCCCATCCGGATTTGGTGGACCGCGAGCGAGGCGCAGGGGTGAGTGCTGTGTTTTATTTATGTGTTTTTCGTCTGGCGTTTTGTTCAGTTGTGGGTGGGGGAGATGGGGCGTGATAAGCTCCTGAAGGGAGGGTGTGTGCCGGATTTCATTATCTTTTCTCTCCCCACTCCTTCCCCGCTGCTTGGCTTGCATGAGCGAGTCTGCACCCATCGGCGCTTGCGGACTTTGCGCAAAAAATCCTCATCCGAAATGAAATTCAAATTCAAATTCGAAATTGGCCGTCGAATGATATCGCATTCGTGTGCCATCAGTGCCCTGCATCTCCACTTCTACGCATCCCTGCTATATCTCAGCATATATCCCACTCATGCCCTTGCTACGGTGTCGCTGCCACCTGCCCAATCCCAAATCCAATTTCGATCCTTTCCATTTTGGCCCTGAATTTGATTTTGCGCCGACCCTTACTAACGCACCCGCAGCACACCGCAGTTCTACGGCATCATCCCCGGCGGCGAGTCCTTCCACATCCCCGAGCCCGCGCTCACGACCGTCACGGCCGAGGGCACGGGCTTCAACTGGTCCGTCCCCGTGCGCGCGGGGACGACGGTCATCCTCACCGGCGGCGACAACCGCGGGATCGGCGTGAGCGGGAGCATCACGCAGAACGTGCAGGAGGTGCGTCGTTCTTCCTTTTTCTGTGGTTTTAGGAGGGTGCTGATGTGGATGTGGGGGGCAGGGCATAAGCGGGACGGATAACAGCTGTTTGAATGCGACGAGCCCGAGCAGCACGCCGGGGACCCCGGCGGGCGGGATGTACCCGACGGGGAGCAACGGCGCGGGTGCGAGCAAGACGGGGAGCCAGACGGGCAGCGCGAGCGCCACCAACACCAGTGCCGCTGCGGGTGGGGGCTCGAAGTGCGTTTTCATCCCTGATACGAGCTTTGGGTGGGGCTGACACACGGACAGGAGCAAGACGAACATCGGCGCGATCGTGGGCGGCGTCATCGGCGGGATCACCGCGCTCGTCGTCGCGGGGCTGCTGCTGCTCTTCTTCGCGCGGCGGCGGCGCTTCCACGAGAAGAAGGGGCGGCGCAACACGGCGCACACGGTCGACCTGCTGCACGGCGACGGCGACGGCGAGGAGCACGACATGGCGGAGGCGCGCGGCGAGCTGCCGCAGTTCTACCAGCCGGAGCCGTTCCTCGTGCCGGACCCGACGATCGCGGAGTCGAGCGACGGGAGAAGGCAGAGCACGCAGACGAGCAGCGGGGACGCGCTGCTGGGCGCGCACGCGCACCAGAGCAGCGTGAGCACGAGCACGCGCAAGACGCCCGCGGGCCCGAGCGCGATGCGGCCTGTGAACATCATCCAGCACGAGGACGGCGGGGAGGAGGGCGACGGGGATGGGGAGGAGACGATCGAGCTGCCGCCGGCGTACACGCACATCAAGAAGGGCACGGGGAGCCGCGCGAACGTCGCGGCGTCGGAGGCGGATGTGGGGCATTAGAGTCCTGCGCGTTTGCGTTTGCGTATATGCTGTTGTTGTTGGTTCCCTGGTTCCTTTCTTCTCTGCACTTCATTATATTCATATGATACCGGCTGGACATTTTGCACTAACATTTCCCGATGCCAGGCTCCCGTTCTATTCTACCGACATTATGACACTCCACGTTGTTTACTTAGGAACCACGCACCGCTGCTGCTGCTCGTATCGATGTACTATACTGTTAGATATGCGAGTACCCGCACCCGATGATAACTTAATACCTTTGCTCTCATATATGCGTTGTGTATCTGGATTGTAACTATACTAGCAGAGACCCGCGCGTCGTCACTGATAGACAGCACCTGCTTTTCAGTATAGTAGCTAGGTGATTGTTCGATTCCCAAAAGCCCAAATGCACACTGTAGTTGTGACAGGCCATTCACGTTGCCCCGACCCGTTCGCTTGGATAGGACGCGGTGGTGGTTATCAAGACACGCAGAGCATTCTGCATCGCTCGAGCAATATTTCTTAGAGCAAGAAAATGAAATGGATAGAATGACGCCTGGTATCTCTAAGGCAGATAAAGACAACGATTGAACCTGCGTGAGCTCTGCATATCGTGTCTGGCTCAGGTAGTTCAACTTCAAGTGGCGAGAATATTGATGACTCGGGGTCGGAGTTACCCGAGCGACGTCAACATAGCCCCTTCAAATTCGCTCCACCATCGCATTTGCGACGTGCGTTCACGGGATACTGTAAGATCGACACATGTACTCAAGTATGTGCGAAACTCAATCCAGTCTCTCAGACAATTCTTCGTCACCCTTTCTTAATATCTCCAACCAGCCCCCGCTCACTGTCATCCTTACTAGCACCAGCTGCAGGCCGCCATCTTTTCACTTCCCTCTCCCCATGATATGCGACAGGCAAACGCACAACTTCGAAGAAAGAACGAAGACGGCAGATACTGGGCGCTTTCTCAAAGACTACAGCTAACTAGCAACGATGTCAACGTCCTTCCAGGGCTGACTGCGCTGAAGGAGGCCCTCACAACATGGGGCTGTCCTGCTTGACGAACATTGTGACCGCGAATGAACAAGCGAGGTCCCGAGGCCGTCCGACTCGAGCCTCGACATCCAGCGTATTATTCGGCTCCCGGAAGAGTATATGCGGCGAAGCTTAGAGGTGTCAGTAGGAAAATGGCTCCCGGAGCAGACTGGAGTCAGATAACGCTTCATAACACAAAGATGCAGATCAAGTCAACTCTACGCTTTTCTGCCGGCGCGCTGCAGTCGGAGCTTCTACAATTTCGCCGCACACATCTCGCCTGTCAACTTTATTGCTCTTCGTGGGTGAAGACCGACTTTGGGGGACTGGTCACCCCAATCCCATATCCATCTAGTCTAGTCGTACTGGCGCATGCGAAGCCGGACCTCAACGATCGGGAACAATATGGTCACATGCAGTATTGATGCGCCACAACACGTCCATTATCGCGTCTTCCTCGAAGTCGAATCGAACGTGTATCCGCCTCGAATCAATGCTTGACAGTAGAAATCGAGTGCCAATATATCCGGTTTACAATTGTGTGTATTGCTTAAGTGCCTTTATTGATGAGAATTTGTGGATTCTGGAATTTTTACTTGTTTTTGAGCAAGAAGCCTGCAGAAGAGCCCTGATGTGCAGGAAAAGATACTCGTTCGGCATCATATGAGAAAAATATAGCTCTGTATGAAGCCATTGATATATGCTATGAGGACTGCCACTATTTTGCCGACTGTAATTTCATCCCTGGGAGTTTATCCGATATTGCAAAGAGCCTTATACTAAGATGGAAGATCCAGAAAGACCACAGAAGTACATTCAAATGTGACCTATAGGATAGAAGACCTTTTCTTTCTGTGATACACATGGATAAGTGCATTTGCAGATCCGAGGAGAGCAAAGTGTGAATAAAAACTGCTCAGATAGTCTATGGAGGCATTATAAATGGGATTGAAAGCGCAAAAGTACTCTCCAAGGTAGCACACGGTGTATATAAAGTATATGTAGCAATCTGACAAGGTAGTGGTTTCCTAAGTGGTCCGTATAACTGAACAAGATAGATGGTATGCGCTGCGCCACAGGCCATTCACGTGTGATGAACGTGGGTTACACGCGATCTCCACGCGATATCCACGCGATATCCATGTGCGTAAAATGAGGTCCGGTATCATGGGCGCGTTTCGGATCAGACCATAGAGAGGGAACGACTGTCTTCACTCTCTATGTGCTGACTGTGGGAGACTAATATCCATCCCCATCCACCACTTGGCACACCGCAGCCAAGTCCTTTTCGCTATTTCAGGATGAACCTATTTGGTCACAACGCTATCTGCCATAGCCCATAGAAGAAATACATGCTATGCACGCCGTCCGAGGGGAATTTCGCCAAGAGGAGAAAATGGCGCGTACGGAAGTCCGTATTTTTACCGATTTGTTTATTTTTTGATTCTCACATCTAGAATAGAAGATGGGACGCGGTCCTCTGGCCCTCTCGCCAGTCAGTTCTAATTGCCTTACCTTTCACATCGACGAATTGGTCGCAGTCGCGCCCTGGATCTTCCAGCGCATAAAGTAATCAGGTGGATCCCGAGGATATATTCCAGCCATATCCATGTGGTTGAAATTCAGCGATAGAAATCGTCTGGCAACATGGCGACACGCCAGCGAGTGACGTTCTCCTTGGGTTGACTGTACAATATCAAGCTCTAGCGAATCCAATATGCGGGAAGCTGCTCTACTATGATGGAATTTGCCCTTACAACCATTCAGCGATTCTAAAGCTGTGATAGCGCCACCTCAAGGAACGGCTCGTGGCTATGCTGTGCGCGCGCTTACTATCTCTTCGTCAACTTCGACACCTATCTGTCTAGCCTACACATTCTCACCCCAAACTCAGCCAGTCACAAACAATGGATACAATGCGGAAGAGTAGTTCGGATTTGGATGTCGTTGAGCCTGCGAGAAAGGAGACGAGCCAGGGATCTGGTCAAGGATTAGGCGCTGTTGATCTCCAATCTCCGATGGTCGTCGATGAAGCTACGAAAGCAGGTTTGACTGTCAACCATCACCCTGCTCGTACTGATGGTTCAATACACAGAATACATTCACCACTATCGGTACATCAGGCAACGTCTACAATGTAGCCCGCGATTTCATCACCCAAATACACAATGATGGTACGATGATTCTTCTAGTTAGCCCGCTGATTAGGTCATCTCTGAACGATATTCCATCGTAGGAGAGACCGCACAAATGACAGCAGAGACGCATAGAATGTTACAGGGCATACAATCATTGCAGAAGGGTAAGGGCTCGTAATGGTTAACTCAACCTCGTCCCGGCTGATGTGGTGTTCTCCAGCGCAGATGATAAAAAGTTGGATGTCCGCACCTGATAGCTCTCCCAACTACAACGCTGCACGGGATATGCATCAAGCAAACACAGGATCTTGGTTTCTTCGTGGATCCGAGTTTGTGAGGTGGATGGGCCAGCCAGGGGTTGTTCTCTGGCTCCATGGCGGTCGTAAGTAACACAACCATGCTATCTGTGATGCCTCTCACCCACGCGCCGATCACTAGCTGGATCTGGAAAGACCATACTCAGGCAGGTTGAATTATCATTCAACGACAAAAATTGCTAAATATTACAATACAGCTCATCTGCGATCGAGCTTGTCAAGAGCTTTCATGTTAGAGCCAAAGGAACCTTCGCGGGCCTCGCCTACTTCTTCTTCGATGGCCGAGATGGCCAAAGCAGATTAATCTACCACGAGAAAGTCATCCGTTCATTGATTATACAGCTCTCTGCTCGATTTGGAGACATCCACGTGGCCTTGGACGACTTGTACACCATCGAGTGTGACGGCGGGTTCAGCCAGCCGTCTATTGCATCGCTCGAACGTACCTTCACGGCCATAGTCAGCTCTTTCGACTCGGTATACATCATCCTTGATGCCCTCGACGAGTGTCGTGAGCAAGAAAAGCTTCTGACGTGGATGAAATCTATCTCAGGAATACCGGGCAAGATGCACCTCATGGCAACCAGTCGCCCAGAGCCAGAGATCAATTGTCGCCTCCGGAAGTTTTGTAATCTGATGGAAATAGATATAGTCGGACAGCACAGTGCAGATGATATCGAGAGCTTCCTCGATGCAAAACTTTCTGAGGACGGCAAGTGGGGCAATGTTTATATCAAGCGGAGGATCAAAACTGCGATTTTAAAGAAGGCCGACGGAAGGTGAGTGAATTGGATCGCTAAAACATATTTCAACCCTTGACTTGAGTACGCAAACAGGTTTGGATGGATTCTGCTGCAATTGGACGCTATGAAGAAATGCAAAAGCAACGCGGAGCTGATGAAGCAGCTAGACTGTTTACCCGAAGGTCTATATGCGACATACGAAAGAGTTTTCGATGGCCTCGAAAGCGATGACCAAGACTACCTCGAGAAACTGCTACAGTGGGTGGCGTTCTCCGAACGTCCGATGACGGTGGCGGAACTTGCAGAGGTTATGGCCGTTGATTTTCATGGATCCAACATACCATTTTATAATCCAGAGCGCAGATATGAAGTGCCCGAAGATATATTAAAATTTTGCAATGGGCTCGTGACTGTGTTCAACGGTGCGATGTGATGTTACTTGATTTCGCGCGTCGCGCTGACTGAAAATAGGGACGGTGAAAATTACGCACCTCACCGTCAAGGAATATCTCATGGAACGCATTCAACCTGAGGCAAATGCAGAGTCCAGCGGCGAGCAGTGCTCACACTCCGTCATCGCTCAAACTTGCCTTGCGCAACTTCTTTATATTGACGGCCCGAACATTCTGGATTGGGATAAAGAAGACGCTAAGCGCGATATCAACATCTCGTTTCCGCTAGCTCTATATGCGGGACAGAATTGGGTGTCCCATTTTCGCTCGTCCGGCGCTGACACTACCCACTGTCCTCAACTTCGACAATTGGCACTCAATATGTTCAAGTCGTCATCTGCAAGGCACAGCTATGCGTTGACTAGCTGGATCAATTTGCACAACCTGGCTTTGGCCAATCGGAAAAATGCCAGCCTCTGGTCAAGCATAACCAACAAAATCGCGAGTGTCATTGGCATTACCCGCGAACGCTCTGGAGAGCTACCTCAAGAAGCCTCAGCGCTCTATTTTGCCTGCCTTGCTGGCTCAATACCAGCCGTGCGGTATCTGCTCAACAATGGCGCAGATGTTGATTCGGCTGGCAGCCTTGAGTCGAGTCGACCACTCGTAATAGCATCCTTAGAGGGAAAACTCGAGATAATTAAGCTGCTGCTGGATAACGGAGCTGATATGGACGTCTGTGGAAGAGAACATGGAACTGCCCTGCACATAGCAACTTCGAATGATCATCTCGAGCTCGTTCAGCTACTGCTGAAAAAGGGAGCCAACCCAAATATCGCGAGAGACGAAAGCGGCACCGCATTGCATATAGCATCAACGAAGGGTGCCTTTGAGATCGCCCAGCTGCTACTGAAGGAAGGAGCAGATCCCAATGCTTTGGGAGGAAAACATAGGACGGCACTTTACGCAGCCATCGCAAATGGTCACCTCGAGCTTGCCAAGCTACTGTTGGACAAGGGTGCCGATCCCAATATCACGGGAAGAGAAGGTGACACGGTGCTACACAAAGCATCAGCAGAAGGTTACGTTGACATCGTCAAGCTGCTGCTTAACAAGGGAGCCGATCCTAATCTCGCAGGAGAGGAAAACGACGACACGGCATTGCAGGCGGCGTTGACAGAGAGTCACGTCAAGATCGCCCAGCTGCTGCTGGAGAATGGATCTGACCCTAATACAGTGGGAGGGATTTCCAAAACGCCGGCGCTGCATATAGCATCCAGGAAAGGTCTCGTTGAGATCGCTAAGCTCCTGCTGAGCAAGGGAGCCGATCCCAATGCCTTGGAAAGGGGGCATATGACGGCACTCCACGCAGCTGCCGCAAACGGTCACCTCAAACTCGTTAAGCTACTGTTAGACAAAGGGGCCGATCTTAATATCGCGGGGAGAAGAACCGTCACGGTGCTGTACATAGCATCAGTGGGAAGTCACGTCAAGGTTGCCCGGCTGCTGCTGAACAAGGGAGCCAATCCTAATGCCGTAGGAGGGAAGCGTGGAACTGCACTGCACGCAGCAGCCTCAACGGATCACCTCGAGCTCGCTAAACTACTGCTGGACAGGGGGACCGATGTTGATATCGCGGGGGGAGAAGATTATGGCACGGCGCTGTATGTAGCATCGACGGAAGGTCATGTCAAGATCGCCCGACTGCTGCTGGACAAGGGAGCCAGTCCCAATGTCGTAGGAGGGAAATTTACAACTGCATTGCACGCAGCAGCCTTAAATGGTCACCTCGAGCTCGTCAAGCTACTGCTGAACAGGGGGGCCGATGTTGATATCGCGGGGGGGAAATGGGGCACGGCATTGTACGTAGCATCAATGAAAGGTCATGTCGAGATCGTCCGACTACTGCTGGACAAGGGAGCCGACCCCAATCACGCAGGAGACAAAAAGGACACCGCACTGCATGTAGCATTAACAGAAGGTCACGTCGAGATCGCCCAACTGCTCCTAGAGAAGGGAGCCGATATGGACGCCTGTGGAGATGAACCCGCGACACTGCTTCAAAGCGCCTGCAAAAAAGGCCACGTTGAAATCGCCGAGCTCCTGCTGAGCAATGGAGCCAATCCCAATGTCGGGGGAGGGGAACAGGAATCAGCGCTGCACACAGCAGCCTCAGATGGGAATGTCGAGCTCGCAAAGCTACTGTTGGACAGGGGGGCTGCTTTCGATATTGTGGAGGGAGAAAGTGGCACGGTGCTGCACGTAGCATCAGCGAAAGGTCACGTCGAGATCGCCCGGCTGTTGCTGAACAAGGGAGCCGATCCCAATGTTGTAGGAGGCAAACTCGGAACGGCAGTCTACGCAGCAGCCTCGAATAATCACCTCGCGATCGTCGAGCTACTACTGGACAGGGGGGCCGAGGTTGATAGCGCAAGGGGAGAAAGTGGCACAGCGCTGCACGTAGCATCAGCGAAAGATCACGTCGAGATCGCCCAGCTGTTACTGAACAAGGGAGCCGATCCTAATGTTGCGGTGGAAAAACACGGAACGGCGTTGCATAAAGCAACCTCGAATGGTCATATTAGACTCGCCAAGTTACTATTGGATCAAGGAGCCAATCCTAACATCATGGAAGATGATAGCTGCACGGCGCTGCACATAGCATCCTTGGAGGGTAGACTCGAGATCGCCAAGCTGATACTAGAGAATGGAGCAGATGTTAACGCCTGTGGCGTGGAACACCGAACTGCGCTATGCGCAGCAGCCTTAAATGGCCACCTCAAGCTCACCAAATTACTACTGGACAATGGGGCCAATCCCGATCTAACGGGAGAGGGACGCGAAACAGCACTGCACACAGCAGCCTCGACAGGTCACTTCGAGATCGCTAAGATATTACTAGAAAGGGGAGCCAGTCCCGATATTGAGGGAGAGGGACACGGGACAGCCCTGCGCCTAGCATCCTTGGGGGGTAAACTCGAGATCGCCAGGCTGCTGCTGGAGAATGGAGCAGATGTTGACGCATGTGGGGGGCAATACGGAACAGCGCTATATGCAGCAGCCTTAAATGGCCACCTCAAGCTCGTTAAATTACTTCTGGAGAAGGGAGCCGATCCCGATCTCGCGGGAGAGGAGGACGGCACTGCGCTGGGGTTAGCATCCAGTAGAGGTCATCTAGAGCTTGCCAAGCTGCTGCTAGACAATGGAGCCGATGTTGATGGCTGGGGCGGTAACTATGGCACGGCGTTGCAGGCAGCATCTGTCAAAGGCAATTTAAGTCTCGTTAAGCTGCTCCTGGACAGAGGCGCAGATGTCAACGCCGAGGGAGGGAGATATGGTACCGCGCTACGAGCTGCTCGAGCAAAATATTGCGGCGAAGGAGTTCCACAGGCGGCTGCAGTCGTGCAACTGCTCAAGGCCCACGGGGCTGCAGAGATAGGATGTGATACAGTTGAGCTAGACTTAGAGGATAGACCGATCGTTACGGAGCCAGCGAGTTCTAGATGCATCATCGCATAAAGTCAGACTATACAAAAATATTCATCATGTACTCTACACAATGTCAATGTGACTTGATTCTTGACCCGTTCATGAATATTTCTGACCTGGCGAGATGTGAGGCCGTCTTGCCTTCTAGTAAATACTAGGATTACAGTCTTGTTAGCCGATTTGGTGGCCTAAAGGTCACATTCAGAGCTATTGCGTTTCATTTTGCAGCACCACAAGCTCAACTTCAAGTAACAAAGCGAGGAGAAAGACAGACGCAGGGGGTAGGGAGGGTTGGGTCGAGAAGGAGTGGGCGGTAGTGCAGGGATGGCGACGATATGAGGTTGGCGGATATGATGGAAAGCAAACATGGCCAGCTCAGCGGGGGCTCTTCGGCGTGTTCGATGAAGCAGAGAGGCATGCCTTGTGCGAGAAGGGACAAGCAAGAGCGAGGGCTGGAGGGTCTAGGCGGCACGATGATTGTAGGTTCGCGCTGGATTCGCGCGACGTAGAGTTTTGTGATGCAGCGCATATCGGTTTGTTATGTCGTATGTCATGATGCACCAATTACACCCTAAGGTTACGAGCTACCAATCGAACAAGGGGTTTATATGCTTGGGGACAGCCGGGTTAATGTGCTGTCGTGTCCGTGGGCCGAGGAGGGATCGTGATCTACTAGAGTTGTAGATACTGCGATGCTCGTTAGATAATTTACATCGTGCATCCGGACACCCAGAAGGTCTAACGGCGTCGCCCGTATCAAAGTCCATCCTGGCGATTCCTCGGCCTTGGAAGCTCGCGAACTGTCCCACCCACGCGTACACGATCTCCAAGTGGCCTACACCGCCATTATGTCGAACGAGCGAGCTGCGTTTTAGATAGCGAGCCTATCGAGAGGCACGCTAGTTTCGACGCACTCTACGCTAATATAGAGAAAACATGCCTGCAAGCCAGATCGAGGAAGATGGCAGCGAGCGTATCCGCCAATCAGCCGGCATAAGCCGGTCGGAGTTCAGTATCAGCGTGGACAAGACAACGCAGAAGTCTGTCACAAGAATTAGGTGGGTCGGCACAGTGAAAGGTAGACGGAAGGAGACGCACCACCAGCAGACCTTTGCGCTTTATGCAGAGGCAGGCAGGGGCAGTGCAGCGCTACTGAAAGGACATTCATCGTAATAAGGATTCGAGGTTAACTTAAGTCCAGGAGACGAACTCAGCATCCCGGGTGGCGAATATTGCTCGCCGGCACGGGCATGTCCTCTGAAAGCGCAGTGGGCCTGCCGGTGGCGAATGCATGCATACACGATTGCAGACATTGAACCGGCCTATCTGGCGTCCGGCCAGCCGCTCGTCTACGAGTATGCGAGCGCGTCATCTTGAACGTCTGGCTTCGCCGACATGTCGCCTCCAGCGACTAATCGGGAATTCGACTTGTTTCGTTCTGCATCAGGACGCGTGTTCAGGCAAAGGACACTTTTGTCGATGTACAAATGTCTTACAGGACGTCAGCGCGACGTGCGCTGTGCACAACAGAGCACCCCTCGAGTGTGTTTGGTTTCTTTCAGTACGAAAGCTCCTCCTTGTTTGCGGCTGATCTGAGTGCCTGCGAGCGGCAGGAGTCTGGGAGCCAGCTCTGGGCCGAGTTGCTTGGGTTTGTGAAGTGGACGCGTGCTCCTGTCGTATGAAGCTACTGAACCCTGGAGCGATTCGGGACTGTGCAGGGGCGTGTGCCAAGCGTTCCAGAGATTAACATCAGGTTATACGAGACGTCAAGAATAAGATGCGCAGTGCAGAGCATGATAGCATAGTGAAAGTGAGATTTCGACGATACGTAGTTTGTTTGTTTGTTGTTTGCTCCCGTCAGAGATATCTGTGGAACCCGGTGCAAGTACAATGCGAGGAGATTGAGCAGCTACAGTGCTGCATGCCTGTCATATGTAGCAGGGCCAAACTTTCATTGATGTGCACCCTCGTCGAAGTGAAAGCAGCCTGAGAGCGTCTTCCAGTCAAACGTGTCAGTGCTGGCGCGGCGCAGTGCCCGTCGGCATTTGCCGAGCGACGTCAGCCACTAACTCGCCGCCACTAGTACCGACAAGTTCTTGTCCTTAACCTCGTCTCTTCCTCTAGATCTCTTTCCTCCCGCCCACATCCTATATCCTCGGAGCACATTTATATTATCATACAAATACCCACATTCTCTACTATCATGACTCAGAACACGAACATCACGAATACAAACACGAAGAACTCCGAGAACACAAACACAATCAGCACTTCGCCCCCACGCGCCCCGCCCATCACCTATACCGCCCATCATGGCACACGCTGGGCCAAAGAAAAAGCTGCTGCACCCCCTGGCGCTTTTGAGAATGTTGACGACCCCGCCGCCGTCGGGCCTTGGATCATGGGCGAGACCGTCGGCAAAGGTGCGTCCGGGCGCGTCAAGATCGCGCGTCACCGCACCACAGGCCAGCTTGCCGCAGTCAAGATCCTCCCCATTGCGCCCCTTCTCTCCGCCCGCCAGGGACTCGATGGAAAAGCAAGAGAGAAGGCCGCAAAACAGCGTCTGGGCGTAGACCGCGAGATCACGATGATGAAGCTGATGGATCACCCGCATATCCTGCGCATATACGACGTATTCGAGGACGCGCGCTCGCTCTATCTGGTGCTCGAATACGTTCCCGGCGGCGAGCTCTTCGACTTCCTCGTCAATCGCGGGCGCCTTCCTCCGCGCGAGGCCGTCGTATTCTTCCGCCAGATCCTCGCCGCGCTCGCGTACGCGCACGCGTTCCGTATCATCCACCGCGACCTCAAGCCCGAGAACATTCTCATCGCATCGCTCGAGCCGCCGCGCATCAAGATCGCCGACTGGGGCATGGCCGCGTTTGCGCCGCCCGCGCTCCAGCTCGAGACCTCCTGCGGCTCCCCTCACTACGCGTCGCCCGAGATCGTGAACGGCGACCGCTACGAGGGTACTGCGACGGACATTTGGAGCCTCGGCGTCATCCTCTATGCGCTGCTCACGGGCCGCCTGCCCTTCGACGACAAGGACGTGCGCGCGCTGCTGCTCAAGGTCAAGGCGGGCCGCTACGACGTCCCCGCGCACATCGGTCCCGCCGCGCGCGACCTGCTCGCGCGCATGCTCGTCGTCGATGTGCATACACGCATCACCATCCCTGAGATTCTCCAGCACGCTTGGCTGAATGCCCCGTCCCAAGACCCACACGCGTACGTGCCGCCTCCGCCACCCGCTCCTTCTGCGCTGGCGCGCAGTGTGAGCAGGATCGATGAGGACTTGATGCGCGGGCTACTGGTGATATGGGGCAAGAATGCGTCCCGCACAGCGTTGGCAGCCGAGCTGCTCGCGCCCCCAGGCGAGGGCACGCTCGCCAAGGCGTTCTACTTCCTACTCAAGCTGTACCGGGACCGAACCGTCGTCGAAGGCGTGGAAGAAGAGGGGTGGCTCGGCGGGAAGCAGGTTACGAAGCAGTACACGACGCCTGCGGCAGTGTCAATGGCAGTAAGCAACCCCCAGCCAGTCGTGCGCACCCGCGCCCGCCCGCAGTCTACGCCAATGCCAGAGTACGCCGCGTACCACCGTGACCGCGCCCTCGCCTCTCCCAACCCTAACCAGCCTGTATCGCGGCGCGCGTCCGCCTCTCCACCTTCACAAGCCGATGCCCGGGCGCCCCGCTCAACCGTTAGCGTGCAGCCGCGCGCTGCAGTCTTCCGCACCCGCGAGATGATGCAGAGCGTGGGCGAGCCGATGGTGTGCGACTCATCGTCGCCACGCTTCCGGCACTCGACCGCGCCTGCTCAGGCGGCGGTGTCGCCGCACTCCGTGTATGCGCAAGTTCAGCGGCCGCAGAGTGCTCGCTCTCAGAGCGCCCGTCCTCAGAGTGTCCTCTCGCAATCGCAGGACGGGAGCCCGATGCGTGTGGACCCCCTACAGACGCAGCCGCTCCCTATGCTGAGGGCGCCGCGCGTGGCGAATCAGGAGTTTCAACGCACGGTCGACGAGCTGACGGAGAAGGTGAATACTCTCGCGCGTGTGAAGCGCGAGGGGAAGGAGAATGCGGGCCGGCAGAGCCAGACGCAGCTACGCGATTTGAACCAGAATCAGGCGCCGGGGAACTATAAACGCGCCTCACGTGCCTCGCGAATCCAGGAGAGGGAAAAGGAGAACACGGGGACGGCTCTGGGCGACGGCGAGGAGGAGTTCGTGCACGTGCATGGTGCAGGGCCTTCGATGACGAACACGCCGCGGATCCCATTCCAGGGGCAGCAGGAGCCAGTGCATGCCTATGCGCCCGCGAACTTTGTGCTGGAGGTCGACCAGGAGCAGAAGGACACCAAGGAAAAGGACGGGCAGGGGCAGGCGAAGAAGAGCAGGCGCGCGCGCGCGCTCACGATCGACCTCCCGGGCACGCATCTGCGCCGCTTCGCGCTCGCGTCGCCGAATCCCGAGTCGCCGACGACGCCGTCGCCCGCCGTGGGCGAGTTCAAGGGCTGGTTCGCGAACTTGTTCAACTGGAAGGCGCAGACGTGTGTGCTGTGCTCCTCGACGGGCGCGCCCGCAACTCGGGCCGAGGTGACGCGGCTGCTCGAGCGCCGCGGGGTCGTCGTCGCGCTTGAGGACGGCAGCGTGCTGCGCTGCCGCGTGGACGACGGGGCGGAGAACCTGAAGAGCACGCGCTTCCGGGTTGAGCTCCATGCATCGCTTGCGGCCGCGTCGGCTGCGCAGGCGGGCGGGTCGCGCTCGCCGCTGGCGTCGCCTACGGGTTTGGGACTCAAGCATGGCGGCGCCGGCGGGGCGCAGTGCGTGGTTGTGCTCACTCAGGAGAAGGGCGCGGTGGCGACGTTCCGCGCGGTCTGCGCGCGTCTCAGGGAGGAGTGGACGCTCGATGCGCTGCAGTCGCCGCCGGGCGCGCAATATCTGATGGAGACTGGGGAGAGCGGGAAGATGTTTGTTTGAAATACATTTGAGTTATTACTATTACTATTTAGATGAAGGCGCATACACTGTATCCTGTATTATATTCCGACGAGCATCACCATTGTATTATAGAACCATTCATACAGACAAATCACAATTATTATCTTGATGTACACGATATTGCATACATTGAGATCCAGAGCCATGCCCAGCAGCAGCTTGAGCGACTGAACAGGTTGAAAGAGCCACCAGCTGCGCCACAGCTGCTTACCAAATCGGACCATTTTCGCTTTGTAGCCACCTGTTCGTCCATACGCGCAGGCTCACTCCAGGCGAAGACCTTAAACGAGCACGGCACCACATGAATCAAGGCGCGTCTGCAGTCGATCCGGACAACGCGCCCGGCAAGCGCAGCGAGCTCGACCCCATCCAGGGCGGCGACGTCGGCAACTTGCCCCCCGAGTCTGGCAAAGGGGATGAAGACGGCGGGGATGTGTCAATGGCGGACGAGGGCGAAGGCGAAGAGTCGGCAGAGGATGCGGATGATGGCGGAGAGGACGAAGAGGACCCCGCCGCGCTAGAGGCGACGCGTTTGCGCTTGGAGGACCAGGCGCGCAAGTACCTCGCCGCGCAGACGCATGCGGTGGTGATCCCCTCATATGCGGCGTGGTTCGACATGGCGAAGATCCACCCCGTTGAACGACGCGCGCTTCCGGAGTACTTCAACTCGCGTAATAGGAGCAAGACGCCAGCCATATACAAGGACTACCGCGACTTCATGATCAACACGTATCGCTTGCGACCCACGGAGTATCTAACTGTCACTGCATGCAGGAGAAATCTGGCCGGAGATGTGTGTGCGATCATGCGCGTGCACGCATTTTTGGAGCAGTGGGGTCTCATTAACTACCAGGTATGCAACACTTGCTGCACTTGCTTACCAACTCTAACATTGCACAGATCGACCCCGAAGCACGACCTGCCACTCTTGCACCACCATTCACGGGCCACTTCCGAGTCATTCTTGATACTCCTCGTGGATTGCAATCCCTGCACCCTGGCACAAAACCCACACATCCACACGCCGCCACCAACGGACATCCCTCAGCTACCAAATCCCAGCCCACCTCCACCCCCGCCTCCCTTGAATTG
This sequence comes from Athelia sp. TMB, assembly GCA_014898675.1. NCBI lineage: Eukaryota > Fungi > Basidiomycota > Agaricomycetes > Atheliales > Atheliaceae > Athelia > Athelia sp. TMB. The sequence goes on from JACXVL010000032.1 coordinate 40,942, forward strand.
CGCAATTCCATATATCAGACGACCTCCAAGACCTCCCGTTCTCTCTCGAGTGGAGAGGCCTCTGCTCTAGCAGCAGGTGCGAGCGCAGTCGGCGCGAACGTTGCGTACTCCTGCGACACCTGTGGCACAGACTGCACAGCGCTGCGATACCACTCCCTGAAAACGAAAGGTTTCGAGCTCTGTGCGCCATGCTACCTCGACGGGCGCTTCCCATCGACGATGTTCAGCGGAGACTTCGTCAAACTCACTGCTGCTGCACCCGGCGTAGCGCACGGCACAGGTGTGGACGGATGGACGGACGAGGAGACGCTGTTGCTTCTGGAGGGCATCGAAATGTATGATGACGACTGGAGCTTGATTGAGGAGCATGTCGGGACACGGTCGGCGCAGCAGTGTGTGCAGAAGTTCCTCGCATTACCGATTGAGGACCCGTATCTCGCGGCGGAGGGCGATATGGGCCCGCTGCGGTACGGCAGGGTGCCCTTCGAGCAGGCGGACAATCCTGTGATGAGCGTTGTGGCGTTCCTTGCGGGCGTCGTGAGCCCCGGTGTGGCCGCAGAAGCTGCAAAGACTGCACTACACGCGCTCACAGACGGCGACAAAGACGGCGACAAGGAGAGCGGCGAAGAGGAGAAAGAGGAAGAGAAGACAGCAGACGAAGGCGACGGCGATGAAAAGATGCAGGATGGCACTACGCCCACTGCATCCTCCAGCAAACCTTCCAAAAAGCCCGCCATTGCGCACTCAAAAGTGCAGCGCGCCGCTTCCCTCGCGCTCTCGGCCTCTGCCAAAGCCGCACAGGCCCTCGCAGACGCAGAGGATACACATATCCGCGGGACCCTCGCGTCGCTCATCAAGCTCACCCTCACGAAACTCGAACTCAAAATGGGCCAGTTCGAGGAACTTGAAGAGATCCTCGAGGATGAGCGGCGAGGGCTCGAGAGCGCACGGATGGCATTGGTGCAGGAGCGCGTGGGGCTGAAGCGAATGCTGGATGGCATTAGGAGCGAGCTTGCGGCGGGGAGGGGCGTGAATGTGGGTGATATGAGCATGGGGACGACGGGTCAGGGGACGGTGATGAATGAGGTACCGCAGGGCCAGGTGCTGGATGCTGGGCCTGTGTCCGACGCGCATTACGCACAGCTTACTTGAGACGAGGGTTCGTTTATACATTTTGTGAATATGCTCTGTTGTTTTAATTATCCTGTCTCTTATACATTCTTGAATCATTCGTTGGGTATACAGGCTTCGACGTATACCACCTTTCCAGTTGTACAAGCACTGGACGCTCACCTCATACGCTGAGTTGTCAACTGACACTAAGAGGGGAATATCGAATGCTATAGGTCACGTTAATTCTGGGCTTGAATCCGATCACCTCTGAGCGAGAGGGTGCATCTATCCTTAATCAAAGATACAGAAACGCTGTCATATAGCAAGTCAAAGGCCGTATCTCCATTCAAAAATAATAGTCATCATAGTTTTCGTTTTCACATGCCGCGGCCACGGCCTCCATCTCCTCAAGCTGTTCGTCCATCCACCTCTGGTAGTCTTCCTCATCTGGCTCATCGTCGCTTGCGTACTCGCTTCCACCCTGCTCTCTGCGATCTAATATCCATTTTTCGCGCAGCATTTCCTCTCCGTCAGCATCGGATACGTCGAAGGGGTCCATGCCATTCTCAGATGGATCGTACTCATCGGCCTGCTGAGCGTAATAAGCTTCCTGGTCGTCTCCAGCATCTGAAGAGGCGTCGCCATCCCCGCCGAATTGACCATCCATCATGTCGTTGAAGCGCTGTTGCGCGGAATGCCCCAAAAACTGCGAGCCATCTGCCCAGCGCCGGTATGTGCACGCTCTTGTAGCGCACACTCCAAACCATTCGCCGAGATTATGTAGCAATCCCCGCTGGACCTGCTGCATTCGAGCAGGATTTCCGCAATCACATCTCAGAGCAGTTGGCACAGGCCGGGGATTGGGGACTCCGTCTTGACCGTCGTCTTCATCGTCCTCTGACCTATTTTCGGCGTCTTCTTGTGATCCTTCACTATCGTCTTCGCTTTGCTCTTCCGCAAGATCACTCCCTTTCACTGAATACCCGGGCGCCACATCCTTCTTCTCGTCGCCAGTATCCCTTGACTTGTGGGAAAGCGAGACGCGAGCCTTCTTCGATGGCGAAGGGGGGCTGCGCTCCTCGCTGCTGTCTTCCCGGTCGATCGTGCGCTTTTTAGACATGACTGCCTCTAGCAAGATAAGATTGTCAACTACTGTCAGCAGAAATGGTTTCGGCACATATGGTTCGATCCGTGCCTTGACCTTGCACAAGTTGCGTACCTTGCATGTGCGTCATAATGGCTCATTCAGGGGTTGCTCCGCCAATGCATGGTCTTGCCTATGAGAGACCCTGAGCTCTCTTCGCTCTTAGTCGTGTCGAGGGGATATACCAATATTAATGCGCAAGGTGATTGCCGTTCTCCCCGGTTGTTCCGTTGGTCAAGCCTCCTTCAAGTTGCTGTTGATGGGTACTAGCATCTGGATGAACAAGGATCGAGCATACTCATTGGCTGTGTCTGTATATTGAATATCCGCACGATCATGCCATATTTTTATTCTGCGCAGATCAAGATGAGGATCGCCTACGCATTGGATCTGCATTGCAATCTGAGGAAATGCGGCATAGTACAAATAATCAGTACAACTACAATACGGCAATCAGCCTTACTCGGGAACAACATATTTCTCGCCATCGGCGAACCCATCGTGCTTTCGGCGCTCCATGTCCTTCAAGTCAATGCCCCTGAGCAGCCTGGCATTGACAGGCAGTGCATCATAGCCCGGGATCTCATTGACGACGTTGATTCCACAGGTCGAGCAGAACTTGTGGTCGTTTCCACGTTTCATGATGTAGGATGTGAGAGAATCAGGGGAGGCGGTGGTGACCTTGACATTCTTGCGCTTTGGGTAGATCCATAACATGCCGTTCTACAGATACACAAAATGGTCGCATCGGTCAGCTACTTTCCAGTGGGTTAATGTCGAGCACTCACACCACCGCATATCGAGCAGTTGCAATCCGTTAACTGCTTTCCAGCAAGATGCCCGGTCTTTACTTCAAGCTTCACGCTTCCACAGTGGCATGATCCCTCGTAGATGCACAATCCGCTCTCAGGATCATGTTTGAGCTCAGATTCAGGAATGGTGGGGTTCTCGTAGGTTGGTTGATATAGAGTTGCGCCGTCATAGCTGCGACATGGAGACACACTCGGTCAATGAACTGAACTGGAGTGGGGTATACTAACGAATTGATATCAATACTCCAGTAATCAAATCCATGCATGGTGCGAAGCTTGATTTATTAAAGACGTTGCGTTCACCGAACGTCAATGCACAGGTGAAAACTACTCACGTTGAGTAGAATGCGTTTGCCGCCCGAGCCGTCGGGCATCGTGGCATAGCATGAGGTGCCGCAAGTCTTGCAGAACTGTTTGCATAATGATCGTTAGGGTGAGGTACTTTGCGTCGAAGCGACCGCCTGTGAGCCCTCATGCTACCAAAAAGACTTGCCTTATGCTCGAGATACTTATTGCCAAACTGGTAGATGGCTAACTCATCGTTCCCCTTCGTGAAGCTAACTTCACCAGGCTTGGGTGTAATCCAGAGATAGCCCTTCTTGGAGCAGAGGGAACAAGTACACACAGATGCGGAGGTGATCTCCTCGGGAAACACAGCAGTGTATTTGAACGAGCCGCAGTGGCAGTTGCCAGAGTATGTCTTTTCCTTAGAATCAGACATAGATATCTGCTATGGATGGATGTTGATTGTGAAATGAGTGTATTAGGTTGCGGCAATAAATAGGTTTCCAGAGAATTCGAGTCACTGCACGGGGCCGAAAATCAAATTGCCACTTAGGAGTCAGGGGCTGCTAACTTACTGGGTCAGGGGTTTCTGTCACGAACACAACCGCCGACTCGGATGGCATCCGAATCGATGTCTATCAACTTCGACTCGAACTTCTGCTCGGCTCTCTACCGAAATTAGTCTCTTACAATCATGCCTCGAGGAGGGAAGATAGTCTTTCCACCGAAATATCGGTAAGTGATCCCTTGCACCATTCTCTTTTCCTTCAACCCATCACTATGATCACAGGCGACTCGCAGTCTGACGAAACGAGACCCTTGTTGCTCGCACAGCCCTCCGAGGATGACCCTGACAGCAGCCAGGTGAAGAGAATCACCCCTCTGCCCAAGCCGCAGCTAGCAGGTGCGCTCATGTCCCGATTCTGACTGAAAAATGAAAACTGACTTATCCAGTCGTAACCTGTATCAGACTCGTCGAGCCGATCGCCTATAGTCAGATATTCCCATACATCAACGAATATATCAGCACACTGCATGTCACCGACGACCCAAAAAAGATTGGTTTCTACAGCGGGATAGTGGTACGTCGGAGTGCCTGTTATTCGCGTCAGAATAGTCTGCTCATCGTGGGCAGGAAAGCATATTTGCTCTATCTCAACTTGGGTCCACGTACTACCTCTCTAGACTCTCCGGTGAGCCAGCGCTCCACTATTCATGCCACTGCTCTCGTCAACTGAACTTATGAACAGATCGGGTGGGACGACGGCCCGTCATACTAGGCGCAAATCTTGGATGCGCGATCGCAACATTCTGCTTTGGTTTAAGCACCAGCTTTCGAGAGATGCTGATCTCCCGTGCATTGGCGGGACTGTTCTCCGGGGGAACGCCAGTCAATCACTCTGTCATAGGGGAGCTCACAGACTCGACAAACTTTGGGCTGGCCTACCCCATATACAGTTTAGCTTGGCCGACAGGGCTTATCCTTGGGTATGTGTTTCCAAATTTCGGTTCTCCCTTTTGATCTGACCATCTTCACAGGCCCATGTTGGGAGGCAGTCTGGCGCATCCTGCGGACAAGATGCCTTGGCTCGACTTTGCCTTTCTGCGGCGCTACCCCTTCTTTCTTCCGGGAGCGATTGCGAGCTTGCTTACTGTACTTGCGGTGTTCATTGGGTACTTTGTTCTACAAGAAGTAAGCTCCTGCATTCAGCCTCTCATCTGACACGCTCTGATTCCTCCAGACCCTTCCTAGTAAAGTTCGGAAGACAAAAATGCAAAGCCTAGGTGTCGAGGTCAACGACGAACTACACGATAAGCCTTTGAGTTTGAAGGAACTACTCTCGAACCCCGCAATACTTTCCCTCTGCACATCAGGTTTTGCGCTGTGCTTCTTGAACACGGGATTTCAGGTCATTTTTGTTCTATTCTCCTACACATCTATCTTGAACGGCGGCCTCGGTCTTTCGGTGAGCGCCAGCATTGATGCAAAACTTATCACTTGACTCATCTCTATGTAGACAGACCAAATCGGATTCGCGCTTTCCACATCTGGCGCGATATCATTGGTCCTGCAACTGATGATTATGCCATACCTCATCCGGACTTTCAACAGGGCGAAGATGTACAGTCTCTGCTTCTGGATGTTCCCATTCATATTTCCCCTGCTGGCGGCGCTGAATGTCATTTCCCGCTGGGGATATGACGAGACCACTGGGGAGCTCAGCGCCCGCGCGTCGGCGGGTGTCTGGGTAGGGGTTGCTATGGCCCTAGCGATGTGCAGGTTCGCAAACTTAGCGTTTGGGTGAGCGTTAGAATGTTACGTTCAAACGAACCTTCCAACTAACTTTTTGCAGATTCAGCGTAATCCTGATAAAAGAAAACTGCCCAAACTCTGCATCGCTTGGGATGAGCAACGTGAGTGGCTCTTCGTTGAGTATCTCGTTGCTTGTGATTCAAACCTTATCTCCAGGGCCTTTCACAATTCGCGCAGTGTCTTGCGCGCGCTTTCAGCCCTGCCATCATGAGGTGCGCTTTATATTCGATTATAGAAGCGTAGACTAAATTCCTTCAGTTCTATTTTCGCCCTATCAGTCGACTACAATTTACTGGGCGGCTATGCGTGGGCGGTGATAATGTTCTCATTGGCGATACTAGGCACGACCCAGTTCGCATGGGTTGTCCGGCTGAACCGCCGTCGGACTGGAAGTATCTGAGTTGCTATTGATCTCAACGTTCGTCGGCGGTGGTTGGCGTTTTGTATTAGATGGATTTGTTTGATCTTGCCGTGGGTGGTTTATGGTAACTCTCTTACTGTAACAGCGAAGAGCACACTGCACGATCCTTTAGCGCGTGGTCTTAATCACCGTGAAGACAAAAGATTGCTCTTCACATTAACCAATCCAACACGCTGTTTCTCGCTCTGGAGTTGACGGGCACGTTGGTTGAGTAAACACGTTGCAAACAATGCAAAGCCACTGACAGATGAAGATGACAGCTGCAGGCTGCTGCTTATGACGTGACGGAACTCGGTCGATCGGCTGTATTTTTCAGTAGGCCGGTATCGCGGTTCGGTCGCAAAAATAACCACTCTGTTTGATCCCACTTATACTTCTCCTATGGCATGAGCTCGTCTCTTTGTGGACGTTCTTCTATACGTGCCACACCTTGCAGCTATTGCCTGGAACATTCATGACAGTCCTTTCTCTGCTAATTCTCGATTTCTATGCCTAGGGCTTGGGCACAACTTTGCTACGTATACATTGGCCACTGGTCAGTGCCGCTGAGTTTACAATGCTATCGATTGTAACCCCTCGGTGAATCCGGACCTCGGGCTTTTCAAACATCCGTCCAGATCATATTGTTTGTGGGCGTTGATACTCGTTCAACATCTTGCCACTGATGGGGCCAATGTTATCGATTATAACATCGTGGCACGCCCGGAATTCGATTCTCTCAAGTCTACGCAGGCCATGATGGCTATGTGTGCAGATAATCACCTACCAAAATACATGCACAGCAGAGTCTGGCCGACCAACGGCACTCCAGAACAAAAATTAGCGGGACGGACGTTCAGCATCTCGGAGGCCAAATCTGTCTATAATCTCAAAAGAGTGTATGTGGAAAGGGACTTACACGTGCTATCAGCCGCACACTGGCAAGCTTTCACAAATGGCAAGTCGCGCCATAAATCTGGATGCCTCATGTGGATGTCTGATCTCACTTTGCCTCCAATAGCCCTGGTACAAGGCACCGATGCAGTGGTCTTGCCACAATCCAACATCATCCCTTGACTAGTACTCTGAAACGTGTTGTCCTCAATGCAAGAATCACGCGGCTTGATTCAAAAGGACCCAAATGATATCCATAAGACCAGGCCCATCTGCTCATCGACTCGGACATTTCTCCTTCTCTTTACTCATCAACATCCATCTGATCACTCTACACGTCTAATTCGATGGCTTCGGACCGATCCTCAAACCACAATCGCAGCATCTCTGATTGCACACACGTCGAGCAAGCTGTCGTCATGAGCTCTCTAGAGAAAATTGAGGGTATTATGTTCGAACCAGGCGATGGCAATGCTGCGCTTCGCAAACTCGGAGTTTTTTTAAGATTACAGGAGGACGTTGCGGAGACTAAGAAGGCTCTGAAATGGCTCCAGAGTCAGAGAAAGGAAACCGATGGTCGGGAGGCATATGTCAGTTTCTTTTACTATTATCGTTATTCACAACTTGCCCCCTGACATCTTCCCCAGGCTCGCTCGTTTTCCGAGGTGACTCAGGAAGAACACCTAGAACAGCTAGGTGTGGTAGGTGGCCACCAGACCAGCTCCATACAGCAGGCGGAATTCGACCAGTCAGTCGACGATGTCTTGGAGACACAGAGTATGACGCAACACAAAACCTCACTGGCTCAATGGAATCCGCAAGTATTGAAGGAGACTGTCAACCTTATCAATAAACAATTCTCCCCAAGGGTCTCTGACGCTGATTCTGTGCTTTTAAATATACTAATTGGTCGTTTCAGACTGAAGCAGCTGCGCGGATCCGTATAGACCAGTGGCTTCTCAGCCTCCTGAAGTTGTGTTCTGGTCCTGACCTCGGTCTCGTGGTCGGTGTAGTTCCAGAGATAGTCATATCTCGATCGTCGGACAAAGCAATTGTCATCAAGTCCGGCAAAAACTACAGTAGGTTGACGGGGTCGACTGACTACGCGATATTTTCCCTTGACAACAAGGCTGGCCCTGGTACGTTCCTCGCCTCTGCAAATTCCATCGAGTTTAATCAAATTATGAAGTTAATATGAACTTGGCGCATCATTATGATCGTGCACGGCGGGAGGTAGCCGCAGCTCCTGTCTTGTTCATGGAAGCAAAGAATGAGAATGCCAATTTCGACGAGTGCGTGAGACAAGTGATTGCGCAATCTGTCGTAGGGTAAGCAATTATTTGTTGTGCTCGGAAACATCGCTATTGACATATACCACCGCACAGTCTCGCCGTCAACCTAGAGGGAACACCCAATGGAAAGTCCAATGCGCAGTATGTACAACTCACTCATATCACGTTACCGTTCACATAAGTACCTGGCTATGTGCAGGTGCAAACATGTTCCATTCATTTTGACGAATGGAAATGCTTGGATATTCGGGGCTGTTTTTGCCTGCAAAGACGTCGAGAAAAGATTTTGTCGGTATACAACACGGCTCACCTTCGAGGATGAGCGTAAAATGATGGCGGCCTTACTGGTCTGGGTGAGTGCGCACTTTATATATATATGCTTCCTGCACTCACAAACGCATTGGCCGGTATGCTTAGTGCACTGCGCCGGCTGAACACATTGCCGCTGTGATGAGATGTCAAAATAATAAGGAGATAGATTTTTAGCTATTAAACAATTTGTACTTGTCAGACTGAGAGTAGTAGAAGACTCCTATTGCATATGAAGATGCAGCCATCACTACTCGACCACTGACATCATCCATCTGAGGTTCACAATAGGGAATGCACTCCTTCGTGACAAATCGCTCCCGAATTGGGGTGGTACGGTACTCGATACCGGATTCACCTATCTGCTCCGCACGGTAACTGAAAGCCTCTGCAAATTGACGAGATCGAACATACACCCTTCGAGCGCCCACTAAAACGTCTATGACGCGCGCTTCGTCTCCAATAGCATGAAGCATGTGAGCGCTGGAAGCGGTTGCAGATAGTTTCACCGCAAATATGCCAGCATCTGTCGCAGACACGAATTCATAGCACATAGATGAACTGGAGCGAAGCTGAGACGGCCCGCCGCGGGTGAATTTGGTGCCAGGTAACGAGATCGAGCTGCAAGGAATTATAATCGATCCTGGATGGAGAGAAGACGGTAGGCATGTCTCCAGCGCGGGGATGTTACACAAAAGGATTTCATTTCCTTCAAAGATGAGAACCCGATCATGGCTCAAAAGTTGTAAACGATCCTGGAATAAACGTTAGTCCCATTCAGAGAGCATCAAACCAGTCACTCACGCAGCTTTCATTGATGGTAATTTTATGATGCTGTTGCAAGTTTGAGGCAGTCCAGTCGTAAACCTCCACGCAACGGCCGAAATCGGAGATGAACGCCCTGGCGTATCGATTACTGTATAAGGATGCAGATCTGTGTGATGATGTCGACACGCTTCCAGGAAGCATGAATGTTTTGAGATGCACGGCTTGAAGTTGAGCATCAGTACCGTGGCCATTCAGTGCGACTCTCCATATGTGTGTCCATAGAGGGGTGTCGTCGGGGATATAGCCGTAACCTGAAAGAGCCCATCAATACATTAGTAATAAAATAAAAAAAGGGTTCCCGGGCATATAATCTGGCCTACGACCATACCTGGGAGATCTTGAGTTATTGCCAAGTTGAAAGTCAGCGTCGACGCGCTTGTCAGAATGTCAACATTCAGGGCGGTTGTTCGCAGGTTTTCATGCGCGTCGGCGTATCGAGGAATGAGGATTTTCCCTTCATCTCTTAGGTCATCCAAATCGTATACCATGACGGTACCAAATGCACTAGCCAGGAGCCATCGCCCGCCATCCACCAAACGAGTTTTGGCCAAATCCGCCTTCTTGAAGGGTATTATGCGCATCGAAACGGGATCCTCAGTCGCTGACTGCCAAACAGCATCAACAGAGCCACGTTGTAACACAATCCTTTCCAGTTCAGAGGAGGAATACCGTTCTAACGGGCTTTCCAGGGGCGGCGTACTTGGATTGAGGGCTGTAAAAGCAGCATACTGCTCACGCCAGACTGAGAGAGACCTAGAGACCGAGGCGAGACGTTTGCAAGACTGTATAATAACAATGTGTGTATTGAGGATGAACTCGTAGCTGAACAAAGTCTAGCAAGACTCACAGCTCGTGCGTGCAAGACGCTTTTCCAATCAGTAAGCTGCAAGATGTTCTCGATCACTTCCGTTGGTAGCTGGGTCAAATGGCATGTTGGACGCGATAGAACGCGTATGGTCCGCAGGAAAGCAACTGTAGCTATTGAGAGAGAGCAACGATTATACGGACTGAAGTACTGACCAAATCCCAACGAAAACCGAATGCCCCAGAGCGTGAGCCTGCGAATAATGGTGGACTGCCGGAGTATTTGGTTCCTCTTCAAGTTCCAGCTGCTTAGTACGTAGAGCCAGTATGTTAGGTCGGCCATGCGCCGATGCAGCATTTGAAGTTATACAGCGGCAACGAGAAGTATAGTTGTAGCCTGGAGCGAACCTGGAGTCCTATAGCTGAGTGTAGTGGTATGTAAAGCTTGTAAAGTTTGTCACTAGTACTGTCACGGACGCGTTCGTGACAGCGAGAATGTGACGCAGTGGGCCGCGAGTTCCATAGTTTCGATCCTTTCGATCTCTCCTTCTATCCACCAGTGACTACTGACCGTCCACCGTCCAGGCAATCGCCTCAAACTCATTGGCAGCTACGTACGCATATCAATCCAAGCTGACGTCACCCGTGCCTAGTCATCCGTGCCATTGTCTGCACACAACAAGCGTATATACCTATGCTCCATCATGATCTTTGTGACAACTTGAGAGATGAGCACTGGCGTTCTACAAGAGCTGAGCTCTAGCCCTTTGGAGTACAGGGGTGCGCCACTAACTTGGTGTAAACAACATCGATTGTACCACGCCCCATTCGTGTAGGCCGGGCTAGGCCCTGCCCGGTTGACACCCCCAGACCTACCTGACATCATTATCAGCGATGCGCCTGCTTGGGAGCTCCCCAGCGCAAGCACATGTGACAAAGAAGATATTCGGTCTTCTCGCCTCTCACCACCAGTATCGTTCTCAACTGGATCGCATGCCTCGCTAACTGCACCCGAAGCAACTTTCAGTCATGCGTCAAGGTCCTACAGACCTAGGATTCGAATGTGTTAATGTGTCACGCGCTCGCGTCTACATAGTTATCAGAGGCTCGCAACGCAGTTATTTTGAAGTCATTGCTGCTGCTCCTCACGAGCGCGATTGCGGGACGACCGCGCAAGCTAGCACTCCAAATGGTCGACTCTTTGTCGAGCTCGTTCTCATTCCAGAAAGTGGCATCGAGGACGAGGATTCCTCCGATATTCCCATCTCTCATCGCTAGATGTGCCCTGAAATCTCCTCGTCTCTCATACCATTCATACTCGCATATTCCGACCCGACCTGCCCATCAAACCAAACAATCCACTCGCACTCAGGCATCCGCCCCTCGTCCCCACGCGCAAACAAGCCGCCTCTCGCCGCCTTCCTCCCTTCCTGGGACAGCTGTGCACGCCTCAGACTACGCCTCAGACCACGCCTCGCTCCCCGCTATGAAGTGCCCACCTGCTGCAGTGCGCCGTATCCGTCTCCTAAAATCCGCAGGGATGAATGGTGGGGCAAGGAGAGTATGCCCCCTTTTGATCGTCTTGCCATTTGCGTGACAATTTGCCGTACTATTGTCAGCAGCCCTGTCCTCAGCAAGCGGCAGATCCCATCCGATGGATAAGGGCAGCGCGAGGGGCTGATTCTGCTTTTGCGAAAATCGCACGCGAGAGCGATGACAGCCCGGATAAGCAGTTGGTGGAGGACAGCCTGCCTACGAATCACCTTAATGATCTGATGTGGTCTCGAACAGACAAGTGGGCAGCTTGAGTGTACCCTAATCGACACCATCAAAGGCCCTGATAGCCAGAATCAGCTTACATCCTCATCGAGACCGACGGCCTGCAACTTCTCTGAGCAAGCGGATGCTGCGGTGCACGCGATCAACATGTATTGTTTGTGAAGTTGCAGGAGTGTCGAGCAACCCTAAAGCCGGTGAGGGAAGGCTCATTGAACGCGTTCGTGCCTTCGATGTAATCGAAAATAATGTTGGTGCTCGCAGCAACGGGCAGTGATGAGAGGGCACATGCCGACGCGAAGATGCCATTGTCGGACAATTTGTCGCTCTCCTCAAACAATGTCCATACATTGGCATTGTTCCCACTCCGCCTCAGAACACCGAGCATTGGTCTCGCTTTCGGCCTCCGTCCTTGTCATTTACTCTATTGCAACACAGGCCGGTTGCGTGCCTCTGACAAGACTATCACATTCACTCCATGGCCACCGATAATTACTACACGGCTGGGCCTCCATGGGCTCGCTGAAGAGAAAGTCTTTCATGTGAGCTCCACCATGTGACGACAATTGATCTTCTTCAAAATGTTGACTTTACAACTTAGGCATCTAAATTAATAACTCTGCTATGTTTACCTCCGGTTAGCCACTGGCAAGAGTCAATACCGCTGATTTCACAATGCTATCGATCGGAAAATAAGGAGTTATCTTTTTAGCTTATAAACAATTTATACTTGTCGAACTGAGAGTAATAGAAGACTCCTATTGCATATGAAGACGCAGCCATCGCTATTCGACCACTGGCCTCATCCATCTGTGGTTCAAACCAGGCAATGTACTCCTGTGGGATAAATCGTTCCCGAGGTGGGGTGGTGCGATACTCAACACCGGATCCACCTATCTGCTCCGTACGGTAACTGAAAGCCTCTGCAAATTGACAAAATCGAATATACACCCTTCGGGCGCCCACTAAAACGTCTATGACGCGCTCTTCGTCTCCAATAGCGTGCAGTATGTGAGCGCTGGAAGCGGTTGCAGATAGTTTCACCGCAAATATGCCAGCATCTGTGGCAGACACGAATTCATAGCACATAGATGAACTGGAGCGAAGCTGAGACGGCCCGCCGCGGAGGAATTTGGTGCCAGGCAATGATATCGACCTGCAGGGAATTATAATTGAGCCTGGATGGCGAGAGGACGGTAAGCATGTCTCCAGCGCGGGGATGTCACACAAAAGGATGTCATTTCCTTCGAAGATGAGGATCTGATCATGGCTTAGAAGTTGTAAACGATCCTGAGATAAATGTCAGTCCTTTTCGGAGAACATCGAAGGAATCACTCACGCATCTTTCACTGATGACAGTTTTACGATGCTCTTTCGAGCTTGAGGCAGTCCAGTCATAGATCTCCACGCAAGGACCTACTCCCGGGTAGATGAGTCCCCTAGTGTATCGATCACCGTATAAAGATGCAGATCTGAATGCTGATAAATCTCCAGGAGGCGTGAATGACATGAGATGCATAGCTTGAAGTTGAGCACCAGTGCCGTGACCATTCAGTGTGACTCTCCATATGTGTGTCCATAGAGGGGGGTCTTCGGGAATATAGTCATAGCCTGTAAGAGTCCACCAGTGCATTAGTAAAAAGTGTTCCCGGTCATAAAATCTGGCCTATGAGCATACCTGGGAGATCTTGACTTATTGCCAAGTTGAAAGTCAGTGTCGATGCGCTTTTCAGAATGTCGACATTTAGAGCGGTTGTTCGCAGATTTTCATGCGCGTCTGCGTATCGAGGAATGAGGATTTTCCCTTCATCTCTTGGGTCATCCAAATCGTATACCATGACGGTACCAAAGGCACTCGCAAGGAGCCATCGCCCGCCATCCACCAAACGAGTTTCGGCCAAATCTGCCTTCTTGAAGGGTATTATGCGCATCGAAACGGGATCCTCAGTTGCTGACTGCCAACCAGCATCAACAGAGACGCGTTGCAGCACCAGCCTTTCCATTTCACTGGAGGAAAACTGTTCTAACGGGGACTCCAGGGGCGGCGTTGGATTTAGGGCTGTAAAAGCTGCATACTGCTCACGCCAAACTGAGAGAGACCTAGAGACCGAGTCGAGGCGTTTGCAACTCTGTGAATTGGCGCAGTCTGTATTTAGAACGATTTCATTAATCAACAAGGTTCAATAAAACTCACAGCTCGTGCGTGCAAGATGCTTCTCCAGTCAGCAAACTGTAAGATGTTCTCGATCACTTCCGTTGGTAGCTGGGTCAAATGGCATGTTGGACGCGATAGAACGCGTATGGTTCGTAGGAAAGCAACTGTAGCTTGTGAGAAAGTGTGTGGATTATACAGACTGAAGTACTGACCAAATCCCAACGAAAGCCGAGTACCCCAGAGTGCGAGTCTGCGGATAATGGTGGACTGCCGGAGAATTTGGTTCCATTTCCAGCTGGTTAGTACGTGGAGCCAGTATGCTAGGTCGACCATGCGCCGATGCAGCATTTGGAGTTATACGGCGGCAACGAAAAGTATAGTTGTAGAGTCCTCTGGCGTCCGAGTCTATGTAGTCTAGTTTGTCACTGTCACGGACGCGTTCGTGACAACGAGACACGCAAAGGTTGCCCGCAAGTTCCCGGCAGGCTTGACTTGTATGACAGGCGCCAATATTAATGGCTGTCATGGGCCAACTTTTGCCTCTGACCAACGCCTGACTCCTCTTGACTCATCGCAGGATCTTTCGAAATAACGCGTTTTTTACATAACCGGTTCACTACCGGAAAAAATTAGTAGGTGAGCGCTACCATCATCGTCTTTCTATCATCTCCGAGTCCCACAATCATGAACTCAAGTACTAGCTCAGAGTCACAGTCCAGCGAGACGACACCCTTACTGCTTGCACAGCACTCAGATGACTCTAGCAACAATCAGACAAAGAAAATCACCCCTCTGCCTAAGCCGCAGCTGGCAGGTACGCTTCTGTTCAAATTTCGGATATGGGGTGAAGGCTGACTCGGACTCATCCAGTTGTGACCTGTATCAGACTCGCCGAACCGATTGCTTATAGCCAGATATTCCCGTATATCAATGAATTCATCGGTACACTGCATGTCACCGAAGATCCCAAGCAAATCGGTTTCTACAGTGGGGTAGTGGTACGTCGGAGTCTCATTCGTGTCAAATGGTCTGCTCATCGTGGGCAGGAAAGTATCTTTGCATTGTCTACACTTGGGACCACGTATTACTTCGCCAGACTTTCTGGTGAGTCAATTTCGCAGCAGCTGTGCCAAGGTCCTTGCCAACTTGCCTTTTAAACAGATCGCGTCGGACGACGCCCCATCATACTGGGCGCAAACCTGGGATGCGCAATCGCCACGTTCTGCTTTGGGCTAAACACCAGTCTTCGAGGGATGTTGATATCTCGCGCAGTGGCGGGAGTGTTCTCCGGAGGTTCACCTGTCAATCACGCTGTCATCAGCGAGCTGACAGACTCGACAAATTTTGGGCTGGCTCTGCCCATATACAGTTTAGCCTGGCCAACAGGGCTTATCCTTGGGTATGCCTTGCAAATTTCGCGTCCCACCCCTTTGATTTGATCATCGTCACAGACCCATGTTAGGAGGTAGTCTGGCCCACCCTGCGGAAAAGATGCCTTGGCTCGACTTCGATTTCCTGCGCCGCTACCCCTTCTTTCTTCCGGGAGGGGTATCGAGCCTGCTCACAATACTTGCAGTTTTTATTGGCTATTTTATTCTGCAAGAAGTAAGTTCTCGTATTCAGCTTCTCATCCACCGCGTCCTGATTCGTCCAGACTCTTCCCAGCAAAACTCCAAATTCCAAAAAGCGGGATCTGAGTGCCCAGGTCAATGACGACTTGCCCGACAAACCGTCCAATCTGAAGGAGCTGCTCTCAAACCCAATTATTCTTTCACTCTCCACGTCAGGCTTTTCGTTGTCCTTCATGAACACGGGATTTCAAGTCATCTTTGCTCTGTTCTCGTATACTTCCATCCTGGATGGTGGACTCGGTCTTTCGGTCTGTGACAAAATTGATCTCGGGGTTCTATTCCAACTCACATTTATCCAGACAGGCCAGATCGGATACGCACTTTCTGTATCCGGCGCGATATCGTTGGGCCTGCAACTGATGATTATGCCATATCTCATCCGGACTTTCAACAGAGCAAAGATGTATAACCTCTGCTTCTGGATGTTCCCATTTATATTTCCTCTGCTGGCGGCGCTGAACATCATCGCTCGCTTGGGTTTTGACGAGACTACCGGGGAGCTCAGCGCCCACGCGTCAGCATGTGTTTGGGTAGGTATTGCCGTGGCACTGGCGATGTGCCGGTTCGCAAACTTGGCTTTTGGGTGAGTACCCTGTGCTGAGTTTGAGCGGGGCTGCTGACTGAAAATACAATAGTTTCAGTGTGATCCTGATAAAAGAGAATTGCCTGAACTCTGCGTCGCTTGGGATGAGTAACGTTGGTAACTTCCCTTGACTCTAACAGTATGCCTCATTCAAGGTTGTTATTCAGGGCGTAGTCCAATCCGCGCAGTGTCTCGCGCGTGCCTTGAGTCCCGCTGTTATGAGGTGCGCTTCAATATCATTTTGTGGAAACATAGGTTAAATCCTTCCAGCTCTATCTTTGCTCTGTCAGTCGAGCATAATTTACTTGGCGGCTATGCGTGGGCGGTAGCGATTTTTACGCTGGCGTTAATCGGCGCGACTCAGTTTGCCTGGGTCGCTCGGCTCAATTTGCGATAGACTGAATTTATACTTGCTAATCCAACAATGCCAGCTTTGTCTGACGTTTAACTATTACCAGATGACTTTGTGGTCTTGCAATGGGGTATCTTGGTATCCAGTAGTGTAAATCAACAATTGTAAATGGGGAAAAGATCGCGGGCGAATCATACGACGCTCAATTCTAAGATCCTCTCTCAGCAAATTGATATATATATATTCCTGTCGGGGTGCGCTTGTAGCTGAGCGACTTTAAAGGGGAAAATCCTGAACAAAAATACAACAGAAAGTTCCACATTGCAATCAATATCACGCTGTCAGTATACGTGAGCCGCAAAATCTCACGAGCAGACAAAAATGATTCCTTCTAGCCGACTTGAACGACTGACCTCAGCATTACTAGTGCTGCGCTCTACCAACTGAGCTAAGAAGGATATATGCTGTAACGAGCTCTGCTAGCTATGAGGGTGCTGCTCAATTTTATTAAGTCTGAAACTAGCGACATTTTGATTTGCATTGCTTCAACATTGCTGTAACCGTAAAATTGACTGATCACAAGCATATGTATTGAAACTTCTACAATTCGAAAGTATTTTAAATGCCAGTTGTGTGGAGGTGGTAGGCTACTGGGGAATCGAGCAAGAATATGCTTAGCACAAGCCTGGGATGCTCCACTTTCATGCTTATCTGTAAGCTTACATGAGACCCTGCCCTCGCACACAACACAGTAAAACATTCAATATCAACAAGAAAAATAGCTCAAAGTCAAACGGGATATTATAAAGGGATTAAGATTGTTGAAGTTGTGAATTATAAACATGAGAAGTCTGGGAGAATCGTAATGAGTTGTATACATACAAAGAAAGATCACGATATGATAGCTGGGGTTTGTGGGAAAGCAAAGTGGAGAAGAGGAAGGGCGATGCACTGGTAGATAGCAATGAGTGAATGGCACAAATCTAACGACGGATGCGGGGGATACGAGGGATACGAGCCAAGTCGGGATCCAATATAGATGCTGTGAAGACTCCGTTTTCGTTCACTACCTGATATCCGGATTTTTCCAGTGCTGGAAGAGTACTCGTGTTCCACGCAAGCACTCGGCTGCGATCAATACGCTGTTCAACATTCGTGGAGGGGCCCACAAGAGGCTTGACTGCGATATTGGCCCCGTCAACCCGCTTCGCGGGGAGCAATTTGAGTATAAGATCGGATTCATATTGTAGGAGAGTACATACCACTATCCTCGCAGGCGTCCAGGCTATGCGCGGCACCTCATTGTGGTTGATGAGGTATTTTATAGCAGCATAAACCATCCACTGCAATGAGTGAATATATGGATAATGTCAGAGCAAAATTTGCGGCGTTGTTCAACAGATGGCTTACCTGCGCTTGAAGGTTATCGGCAGCTCCTTGCTCAGTCATGTCGGGGAAGCGCCCGTTCTTGTCCGTTATTTCGCCAACAAGAGATGAATATTTCTGGGTCTCTGTGCGGCTCCCCATGAGACTGCCTTTAGGGACTTCCATCGTGTACACATGAAATTTGGTCATTGCCTACAAGATCTTCATAAGTTAGCTGCACACGGATAGTAAAGAACAAGACATGTTGCTAACCGGGCACATAACCTCTACCTTCGTCACATGTCCAAACACCGGTATAGTCGATCGTATCCATTTTTTCTGATTCACATCAAACCGACGGACCCTGACTTTATCGCCAAACTATTGGATAAAACTGGTCAAGGCGCTGGTAATTTTTCATAGTTCATCCAGAAATTGACATACCTTATGGGGATCCTCGATGTGGTATTGAGTCGGATGACATCCCAACGGCGGCAGCAAGCGAGTAGGAAAATTACGGGAAGCAGTCGACATTAAGCGATTCCTTGGCAGTCGTGGCACTTCACGAGACCCAGAGCTAGACGCGGCAGCCATCGAGGCTGGTGCAGGCGGTGCAGGCGGTGCAGTCATAGGCCTATCGATCATGGCACCCGAGAATCTGGCCAGCGTAAGTTCGTCATTGCGATCGCGATGATGAGGTAGTGGCCTCTGAGGACTAGGATTTGCGAGACTAGGCAGAGGAGGCATTGCAGCACGAGATATTACTTGTGAATAGAGGCTCGAAGTAAGAGATCACAGTGTGAGGTGAGCGTGAATGCACGCAGAGCATTCTTATATACCAAAGATTGTGGCGTTGAGGCCACAAACCGGCATTGTGGGTATTGTGGGCTTGCATCCCTGAAGTCGCTTTGGTGCCACCAATGACGCTGACCTCGAGGGAGGCCTTGAGGCTATCCGGGATGTTGAGAGGCTCTCGGTATTTTTTCTTCCCCAATGCATTTGTTGAAGTAGCCATAGCAAAGATCGGGTATGAGATGCCCTTAGACGAGATAGACCATGCCACAAGCTATTGCTGCATGGTGGCATGCATCATGGTACATTCTCAGAAGATTGCAGGCTGTGCACACTGCAGCGTGGTCGTGGCAAACAGTTATTCTCCACGTGGGTGGTACAACTGCCGAGGACGTTCAACATGTTGAAGACCTGTTGAAAAACCTCGCAGACTCCAAAGTCGCAATTTTCTTTTTCAGAGGAGCAAAGCTAATGTTTTCTAGATAAAAGGAAGTTTGATCAATCCTTTCTAATCAATTCTCTCTACCATCTATCAGGTCTTCTACCCCGACCCACATGTTCCGCATTGGCCTGAAAGACTCAAACTTGAATGGTGGTGCCATCTAATTCTTAAACGGACGCCAGGGTCTGCTCATGCATCATGCAGTAGGATTAAAATTGATAAGATTAAAGCCAGTAACTATGTTATTGAGTGTAAATTCGCGAGATGTGCCAGTAGGAGAATATTAGACACGAGTCACCATACGATAGCCTTGATATATCGGAGTATTAAGGATAGTATTGGAATGAGTGGCATGAGTCGTGCGCTGCACAGACCCAAATGTTGCAGCGATTCATGAAGATTGATTCAGAGAATGCGATGCAGGATGGAATTCAGCCCAGTTGTGGCATGAAGTTCCCGTATTCGTCTAGAACATCGTGACGGGCATTGACCAGCGCAGGGAGAGTGCTCGAGTTCCACGGAAGTACACGGGTACGATTGACGCTGAGCTCCAAGTGCTTCATAGGACCCACAAGTGGATGGATGAGAAACTTATCACCACTGACCCGCTTCATCAATGATTTATTTCAGTAAGACGCGCGTGATGATGCGAACATGGACATCAACGTACCACGACATGAGCGGGTGTCCAAGCGCAGCGGGATTGGTGACGAAAACCATATGAAAGCTGAGCATACACGGTCGCCTTCGTGGTGTACGTCAGGATAGACAGAAAATACAGGAGCGAATAGAGCGACTCACATGTGCCAAATCATTGTTCGCGGCTTGCTGCGCGGTCAACTGAGGGAATTCGCCTTTCTTGTTCGCGATCTCGCCGAGCATTGAGCTGAAGTCGAGAGTGTATTCGCGATTATTGGCATTCATGAGCCCTACCGTATACGACTCAAAGACCGTTAATACCTACAAGAAATGTAAGTCCAGTATCGCCAGAAATGACATGTGCCCCTTACTCCAGTTATGGTCTGTTTTTTGCGCACAGTGCCCTTGGATGGCGGTAACCAGCATTTGTTTGTTCGATCAAAACGACGAACAATGATGGGTTGATTTACCTGGATAATAAGCCGATATAAATAGTGCTACGCGAAGTTTGCTTCGTAAAGCGTCATGACATACCTCTGGACCATCGCGCATGCGGTACATCGTTCGACGGGATCCCAGGGGAGGGAGCAAGCGCGAGGAAAATTGCCTCGATTTTTGTCCCGTCAGATTATTCGAAATCATCGACAAAAGTTGGGCACCCTTGATGCTAGTTCCAAGCACGCTTTGACGAAAGGGCTGCGCCGTTGATGGCTCGCCCGTTGATGGCTCGCCCGTTGATGGCTCGCCCGTTGATGGCTCGCCCGTCGAGGGCCTGTCAATCATGGCACCCGAGAATCTTGCCAGCATCTGATCATCGGCGCGAGTGCGAGGATGTATTGATGGACTGCGAGACGGAGGTAGCACTAGAGCTGGCAACGCTGCACCCGGCGGATTGACAACAGAGTGGGACAAAGTCATGGGCAGAGCGGAGGATGGAAGGAGTGAAGTTGGTGGCTTCTGAACAGGTTATTAAATGGCAGAGACTGTGGCATCAAATCCACAAAGCGAATTTGCGGTCGTGCAACCCTGAGGCTGGCGCTTTGGTGGCACGTAGCATAAATTGTCGTCCTCATGGTGCCGTGATTACGGTAAACTCTCAAGACCCTTGGTTGTTACTTCATTAGTGGGGATCAATGTTATGTAGCATTATGAACCTGTTCGGAGACTCGTTCTTACCAGTGGGGCAATGCGACTGGCAGCAAGAAACAAAATAGAATCATGACTCATGAGGGGCAGCGCCTGGGCAGCGAGTGCTCAAGCGCTCAAGCGTGCGCTTGGTACTGGGGCACGTGGATTTCCCATATTCAATAGCTACCGCCGGCCGGCACGCAGTCAAGCTAGCAATATAATTGACGCTGCACCAAACTTCACCACATTGGAGCGATTTTACATGACCTAGACGCAATGTCGACGGACCCGTATCATGCCGTGCAGCGGGAGATCCAGACGTCACTGCAAACAGCCGCTGCGCTGCGCGCATCGTTTCTGCGCATTCGCACCATGGCGCGAGACGACAGCGAAGAGCTCGGTTGGGCACGCAATGAGGTAGGCATACCATATCACACGTGTGCCAGACCTGAATAGTGCTGAAGTGCCGTTGCCTTAGCTGAAAGCAACCCTGGCAGGATTAGACGCTGACTTGGAGGATCTGGAGGAGAGTGTCAAGTGCGTGCACAGTGCTGCGCGCGTCCGATTTCAGGTTTGGCTGACTGTGCTTCAGGATCGTGGAGAGCACTGGCGCGCGAATGTTTGGTCTCGATGAGGCAGAGGTCATGGAGCGTAGACGTTACGTTGTGCGTGTGCGGCGTGAGATACAGGTGCGTCTGTGTTTATCTTCCTATATCCCCCAGTTTATTGACCCAGGCGCCGGAAAAGTAGGACATGCGCGCGGAGGTTGACGGCGGCCGAACAACTGCAGCAAATTCTTCCAGCGCTACATCTCCACGATCAGAGCGGGCACAGAACGAAGACCATCAGGCGGCTTGGGCGCAGGAGGAGCAGATGATGCTCATGCGCGAGCAGGATCAGACAATGGACACTATCAGTGGAACCTTAAGCACGCTAGCACAGCAAGCGGGGCTCATGGGCCAGGAAATAGTGGAGCATAACGAGTGCGTCTCCGTCGCTTTGCCGCGGTTTAGTGCTAATATAATGGGGCAGGATGTTAGGGGATCTTGAGGCCGGCGTGGACAATACAGATACCAAACTCTCTGGGGCGATGCAGCGTATGAAGAAGTTTGTTCGTCAGACAGAAGGTCAGTTGTACTTGCTTGAATAGCTAGTATACGCTGACCTGGACTTTCCTGGCAGAGACGAAGTCGGGGTGGTGCATAGTCATCTTGATTATTGTACTCATCATCCTACTCGTGGCAGTCATTTTGTTTTGAGGATCTTTTCACCTCGTCTGGATTATTTATTACAGCATTTTTATCATAATTATCGCATCTAGGGGACCATTGTGGTCTAGCCACATTCTTGCACGCTCTCGGAACCCACAACGCCGCCTTCATCTGATATGTCGCCTCCGAGACTCTGGGTCACGCGAAACGTATGTATATCTGCGAAGAATATGCTGACGTCCCGAAGACGAAACCACTGAACAGCGTCTATTGGAATATCCATCCTTCATCTCTCTTTCTATCTCGAAGGCCCTCTTCCCAAGCGCACACCATGGCCAGCCTCTTTATTGCATACTCTTATGAATGCCTTTTCAGATAGAGCCGAAACTGGGCCAGAATCCAGGAGGTCTTCAGATAGCAATCAATCGGTCGCATTTGTCTTATCAGTGCACGCTATTTTTCGAACCGAAGGCTACAGTGACAGCCATGTGCATAGTACCCGCTGGCGGTATTGGAACGAGCGCTAGCCATGGCCTTCTGTGCACATCGGCGCGCGTGGGCTGTCAACTTAGGTGCCCGAATTCAATGTACAGAGCCACAACACAGCTGCAGCATCATTCAGCAAGAGAATAATTTATATTGTCAGTGTAGGAAGCGACTCATTATGAGAGGATTTAAGCGTATACCATAGGGCGATTTATCCTGCAGTACATGTACATTGGATTAATATTGCGAACTACAAGGTAGTATGATCCGAGTCCAGTGAGGAGACAGGTGAAGACTCGGTCACGACTCATCAAAAAGGCGGCGGCCGACGGGGCGTGACTGATGCAACTGCATGCCTCGGCGAAGAGCGGCCCGAGGATATTAGACGCTAGTCATAATGAATAATGATTGCGCGACTCTCACACCCCACTTGCTCCTGACTCCCATCTTGCAGGTACAGTCGCTCACATCCTCGGACCCATCTCACCGTCAAGTATAGAAAATAAAATAAATGGCACCTGGACCTACCGACAAGACCTTCACGGGCAAGCCTTTGAACGGTACAGACTTGGTCCATGGGGACAGCCATATGGCTGGAAATGAGGTCGCTCCTTCTATGTCTCTTTCAACTAGTAAGCTACCAAACCAGACCACCTGATTTATGGGCGCTGACCTCCCCATGATCATAGCTTTCCGCCATGTCGATCCGGCTACAAAACCTCCGTCCTGGGATAAAATAGACCCCCGGGGGACCACCAAACACGTGTATTCGCGATACACGCAAAATGTCACTTCAAGAGCAGAGCAGGTTCTCAGTAAAATTAACGTACTGTCTTTTCTATTTCGCGTGAAGGTCTTGTAGACTGATGATCATCAGGATGGCTACGCACTGACATACGCCTCCGGGCTCGCGTCTGGATATGGCGTGAGTCTCTGGTAGCATTCCTGAATACAAATAGCTCAATTCGTCATATGCAGGCTTTGCTTTCTCTCCAACCTACCTGTATTGCCATAACCGGAGGGTACCATGGGTGCCATGGTTTCATCAAGATCTATGCCAAAACTAGGGACAATGTCAAGGTCATCGCACTTGATGATGACTATCCCACAGGAGATGGCAACAGAGTGCTGTGCTGGCTGGAGACGCCCTTGAATCCTACTGGGGAGTCCAGGTTGGTGCTTCCATTCAGCCTTCAGGCACGCAGAGAGTCAATGAAATGCCGTGACATAGGGATATCCAGTACTACGCGGATAAAGTCCATAAAGTCGGTGGCAAGATTCTCGTCGATGCCACTTTCGCTCCTCCTCCACTCCAATACCCATTTAAATGGGGTGCAGATGTTATCATGCACAGCGGTCAGTGTCTGCACTTTGCATCTGATATCCAACAGAAATTCAATTGCGTATCACAGGTTCAAAGTACTTTGGAGGGCACAGTGACCTGCTTTGCGGTGTTCTAGTGGTTAAAACGCTCCCAGAATGGACCGTCGTACGCAGCATTCATCTTGCGGCCTCAATTTTTAGCTGATCCGTTTGCAGCTATGGAACGACCGCACTTTCACGGGTAGTATGCTCGGCTCCATGGAATCGTGGCTTCTGCTGAGATCCCTGCGCACCCTGCACCTGCGCGTTCCCCGGCAGTCAGAGAGCGCCACCATCATCGCACAGTGGCTCGCCAAGGGCGGAGACGGAATCCCAGAAGGCACGATTTCTCGAGTATGGCACTCGAGCATCCAGGAGAAGGACCCCAGGGGATGGCTGCCAACGAAGCAAATGGAAGGTGGTTGGAATGCAACTTTTTCCATTCAGGTTAGGATTCTATCGCGCTTTTGGATATGCGAAGTGTGGCTTACCTTTGGCCGCAGCTTGAGACCGCAGAGCAAGCAACGTTCCTTCCACACTCCTTAAAGTACTTTGTGGTATGTCATTTTTCCTCCCTGAGGGGTATATTTCTGATGCTCGATACCACGTAGCCAGCGACAAGTCTTGGAGGGGTGGAGTCGCTCATAGAGCAACGTTTGGTGTCTGATCCTGGTGCAGATCCCCGTGTGGTCAGACTCAGCATCGGGGTCGAAAACGTCGAGGTATGTTTCTGGCCTGATCTGGTTACCCCTTGATGTACTAATCGTCGTTCACAGGATCTGAAAGATGATTTACGTCGCGGGTTGCAGGTTGTTGCGAATAGACCCAAGGGAAAATTATAAAGATACCCAGTGAAAGGCTTACTGTTAGAAGCTTGTAAATCGGGCAATAGAGGAATGTAGACTAGGGATGGATAGATCACAAACTGACACTCCATATTTGAAACTACAATTTGGATAATTCCTCGCTTCCTTGCTGGCCCGGTTTCTCCGCATGTTTGATCAGTCGTCTCATCATGTCAACCCACTCTTCAATCCCTCCCTCACCCACGCCCTTTACCCACTCATCTGCGTGTCCAGTGCGCTCAAGCTCCCTCCACGCCGCCCGCAGCACGCCTTTTTCCGCGTACATCTCCCTCTCCCAATCTGTGACCACCACTTGAGGCTCACCCCCAGCGAATGCATACATCTCGTTACGATAGTCAAACTGTTCGGCGTCCGGGGTAGTGTGCCATGCTTTCGCTATCGCAAGCGGGCTGTCTCCACAAACTGCCTTCAGCTCCTCGTAGCGTGTCACAATGTCTACCGCCTCGCGTGTAGGGTCCAGCGCCCCGGGATCGGCGAACACGCGTAGCACCGCCCGCGCCTGCGCTTCGAGCAGAGGAAGCGGCGCGACGCGCTTCTGCAGTCCCACAAACGCGATGCTTGTCGGAGGAAAGGCTGACTGGATGGGGAAGAGATGTTTCGCGAGCGGGAAGACGTGGTATTCTGAGTTGTACGCCTCACGCGGGAGGGGTGGCACGGGTTGGGGGAACTGTATGGGCAAAGCGCTGCTCTCGAGGAATGGAAAGGATGTCTTGTAGCCGGTGGCTAGTATAACGAAGTCGACCGGGTCTCGGCGCCCATCCTCAAATACAGCGTGGCCGTCTTCCGTGAGCTCTATAAGTCGCCCACGGTGCTTGAGGCGCCCTTCGTCGTCTGCACTTGTCCCTGGGATGGAATGAATCACTGTGCGGGCCGAATCAAGCATCTCACTCGAAATGTCTTGGCCGCTCGGCCCACCGCCAAGGACGAGGACGGTGTTCCCAAGATTGTGAGGGTGGCGATACCACGCAGAGTGAATGGCCTTCCCCTCCTCGAGCCACTTCGATAGTCCAGGCATTTCGGGATAGCGGGGGAGATTGTAGTGCCCGTTCCCTACGATGATGTAGTCGTAGTCCAACTTGTCCGGTGCATTGGATAGCTCTGCTTTCCATTTGTTGGATACTGGGTCCCAGCGCAGGTCTTTGACTGATGTATTCAAGCGGATATGTTGTGTCAGATGAAAGTGCGCGGCGTAAGACTTGAGATACGTCAGAACAGTGGACGCCGGGGGAAAAAGAGGCGTAGAAGGGGGGAAAGAGAAGCTCGTGTACGCCATGACCGGATGGGGGAGATTGGTCGTCAATGAATCGTATAAAGGGGTCGCGGGCGGGTCGCCAGTAGGTGGGGCTGGTAGCCTGAGTCATATGGATGCGTTAGGAGTTGAGATATAAGTGTAGACTAGCAAGGCGACTGACCATACCCCGCCAATGTCTTCTCGCGCTTCATACACAACCGGGGCCCACACGCCTGTCTTGTACTCTGCAGTGTCCATGATTGTCTTGAGCGCGGATAGCCCAGCGGCCCCTGCGCCGACTATGCATATGTGCTTGGTGTGGGTGGATGCATCCGATCTGATATCTGGGATTGCTTCAGACTACAGCACGACGGCTTTTAAGCACGCTCACTCACCTGGCAGGAACTCCATACCAGCGGCGTCAGAGCTTGTCAAGAGAGAACCGACTCTGCCTGCAGCGAAGTCACCAGTAAGAGTTATCGGTACGGTCTCGACTCTTCTATCAACCGGATGGCGCGATTCCGAGGCGAAACTGCCATCGCATAAGTCTCAGCGCTGCCTAGGCCTATAGACCTGCAGGAAAGACCTTGTATAGCTTCAGATCTCGAATAGCCCAGCCGCGACTAGTTTTTGCAGAAGAAGCAGGTGCAGTGTTGGGGGGACAACAAATGGATTATGGCGCTAACGGCAATGGTTTCAAGTTCAAGAGGCGATCCAAACGCGTCGAACACCGAACTCAAACCACCACCTCAGTTTCTCAATTGCAGACATCTTTCCTACCATGGCATCTTCATACCTGTACCACGTCATGCGTGAGCCCACTCCGCGCCATCCAGCTACCTGTCTACTTAACCCACCCCGAACATGCGGCAGGCCACACCGACGACCAGCACAACGGCGGCGAGTTCACAGAGCTGCGCGGCACGCACTGGACCTTGGCAGAAGCCAACGCCGCAGCTCGTAAAGACCTCCTCAATTCGTGGAGCCGCGACTTTTTTGAGACATACGAGGTGACCACGGACAGCGACGGCACGGTGGACATCGAGGCGACGTGCCCAGAGGGCGAGATCATGCATGTTTACATCAAGAGGAAGCAGGCCCCACCACGACCCCAGCCGCAAATCCCCAAGCCCAAGGCCGCTCCCCAATCCAAGCCGTCTAGCTCGAAAACAGGGAAGGGCGCGGCATCGCACGCAGATGCGAATGTCCAACCCCACGCGCTCGCGCCGAGACATGTCTGGATCATCGTGCAGACAGACTACGAGCACCACACCGACGAGGAAGGCCGGTCGCACGTCGCGTCCCACCTCGCCTTCGACACGCTCGAACACGCAAACCGGGATGCCAGGCTGCTGCTGCTCGAAGCCGCGGGGCAGGAGCTGGACGACGACGACAGCGACCTCGACTTCGAAGAGGAATGCGACGAGCTGAATCGGGGGTCGGCGGACGCGCCGTACGAGGCGACCGTGTACGTGCGGCAGGACGACGTGGACCACATCCGCGTGGAGGTGCAGAGGATGACCCTGTCGTGCTCCAAGTCTACGCACCGATGTGGGGAGAATCCAGCCGGTGCTGGTGGGAGTAGGGCCCGGAAACGGGCCAGGCCCAGCGATCCTGGGGAGGTCATCGAGATATCGGATTGATGCGCGGGCTGGCTATCTTCAACCCATGCTGGTTCTGATCTGAGGTTCGTCCTCCAGCTATGAGCATAGCCGTCATCCAGATTCACTTGCATTTTAGTTCATGAACTATCTGTATCTACCTTACTGCGAATAATAAAATACTGACTATGCAGATCGAGAGACTGCCATTGATATTCGACGATTGGTAATTATAGCAAAGGGTGACATAAACGAGAATCATTGAACCTCCTGAGGCCGAAGACGCGCACAGCACGCGTCTCGAATTTACGCGTTCATGATGGATTTGTTTCTTGCGGATTGCTACAGGATCGACACAAACGGGGTTCAATAACTTCAATGCCCAATAGAGGCTTCAACGGCGGGAAGAGGTGCCCAATCTGCACACGCTCAGCGCCGGCGAGCAGCTCCCCCTTAAGTTTCTCTGTGATGCAGCAACGCGTCTTGAACCTCAAGCGGTCGTCGTGACGTCCGAGTGCAATCCGACAGCTGTCCAGATTCGGAAATGGATTGCAAGGCTAAAAGAGGCAATAGTTAAGGCCTCATGAATAGTTACCATATAAGGAGCTGATAGAGCCAAACAAATGCAAAGTACATACAATGACCGTATAGAACGTGCCTCATTCCGAGTCGATTCTATAGCTTCAGGTCCATCCACCTCCACAAACATGGACGCCACGCACAGCGCACCTACCGCAAACCCAGACCAACCAGTGAGATTTCCCCCTTACTTTGCCCATGCAGATCGCCAACCCCTGGCCCCCAGGCAGGCGAAGCCATATTCTCCCCCGACAGCATCCTGGACGTCGTGGTGAGCCCATCGCACACGCGGCCTGGCCCAAAAACGCTGACGCGAACCGACCAGGGCTGCGCCATCCCCGATATCGCGCGGTGCCGGATCGCGAGGCCCTGCGGACGCACATCCGCGGCAAGGTCGAGGACGCGTTTGATACCACACCCGAACGTGCTTCCACTACATACGCCTCGCGACCAAGGACGCGAAGGTTCCGCCCGCGGTCGTGTCTGAAGCGCTTGGAACCGCTGTATACGCGCGGGACCTGCTGTTGGAGGGCGTAATGGCGCGGAGGTGCTTCGCGTATATGTTCTGCGACCTCCAGAAGAGCGAGGAGAGCGGGGATATGTGTGCTATTCGGGTTGCGTCGGCGGCTGGGGCGACGCTTCTTGACCGCCATGATGAATGTGAGGTTAAGTACCGTACGTACATGTCTGGTGGGTCGGGTTTTGTCATGCGTGGCGGCAGCCTCTGACCTGCTATTGGCAGACTTCCCTGCCCTTCTGCGCTTGATGCCCGATGGTGCATCTGCTGATCAGCACGATTCGCCTGGCAGTCTTGTCGTTGATTTATCCAGCATGCGGTTGGGACCAAGCACAGGCTCTTCCCGCCTGGTATGAGTGGACTAGGCGGTGTGGTTAGCTGGCCAGGCGATGGTAGAAAGCAAATCTGGTTTTGAGTACAGTATGCACCCTCAAAGAGCATGCAAAGTTTCTGATAGTCTGCGATTTCGACGTGTTGCGACCCGATAGGTAGTCGTTGAATTCGATTTCAATGTCATTTGCGATCGTCCGCACTGACCAGGACACGTCTGAGGATCTTCGGATGCGCTGGCCGGATCATGGCGCGGCTGGTGGTTGGCAGCGCAGGATTCTGGTGGCCGGCGAGTACAGAGCGAGTTGCGGTTGGACAAGCCAGCGTTTACACGGGCGCCTTGCCCTGCACGAGTCTACATCTGTGTGATGCATCATCGCATCTTGATGCAGGCGATCTTCGTGACGTCCGAGTCCAATCTGACAGCCTGCGTTCCGCGAGGGGACTGGTGGCGGTGACCGAGAACGGATCGGGCGATGTACTCTGATGTACCGGCTTTTTCGTAAGTCGCACCATTTCGCCGGTGCCGCAGCTGCAGTGTGTGGACCCCGTGTGCACAGGCCGACAAAGCGCCCGCAGAAATTTTCTTGCCAGCCTAGGAAGTGTAAAATTAATCAAGCTTGGTCGGGGTGGTCGTGCGGTTGGCAGCTGGCGGCTGGCGACTGTTCCGAGCGCTAGTTGGGAGTCACTCGAGGCCACACAGGAGTCAGGAGCCGCGTCATAATGAAAGCCAGAGGCCGTTGGACTTTGAGAGTGCCAGCACAAGTCAGACATGATCAGGCCTCGAGGCCGAAGAGTCTCGGGTCCTCGGCAGCGGGGGCCTGCGGTTGCGCACTTGGCAAGCAGGAACACGTCGTCCAAAGATCGTCGGTTGGCTGCAGTGGGATGATGCTGTTGGTGACTGTTCCGCGGGAACAGGAGAGCTACTAGTGGGTGCGTGAAAGTATACACCAAGTTTTTGGAGCAGGTTGTTTTTCCGACGGAAGGACAGGCTGGGCACGCGCAAGTGCAAGCCGACGAAAATGCTCGGATGTGCTGACTGTGGGCGAAGAGGAAAGCAAGGTGGCATCCGAGGGCTCGGATGGGCGTAATGGGCGTGAATAAATGCTGAATTCGACCCGTCGGTGCATCGCGTAAGCACCCGACGAGCCAATCGGAGCGCAGATCGGCCGTACGTCACCGAGTGGCTAATCCCATCCCCCATCCAATAAATACGTCCACCACAAACGCACACCCACACCAACCACCCGTGCCCATGTCCGATCCGCACACCCTCGACAACATCCTCGAGGACGTGCCCGCCGGCGCACCCACCGATGCCGCCGCCCTGTATGACGCCACTGCCGCCGGCGATCACGGCGACGCGAACGCGACCACCCACTCGCCTCCGCCGCCCTCGCCCACGCTGCCCAAGCACCGCCCGCGCCGCGGCTCGTCCGTCTCGCGCGTCGACATCGGCTTCTTCGACCCGCAGGGCGTCGACGACCTCCGCCGCACGATGAGCCGCCGCTCGGAGGACCACGGCCTGCCGCCGAGCGTGGGCAGGAAGGCCAGCCAGCCGCCGAGCAGCGCGGGGAGCGAGCGCACGCTCGCGCAGGAGCCGTTTGATTTCGAGAAGACGCTCAGGGATATCGTCAAGCGGTGAGCACCGTCTCGCGATCCTTCTCCCGTCCCTCCCGCCACCCAACCGCTATTCTATGCGTGATTGCTGCTCCAATCATATTTTTAAATTTACCCCGCCACCATCCTCGCCCGCCTCCATAAACCCACGCTGACTCCTCTCCAGCCGCGACGAGGCCGAGCACAAGACGCGCGAGCTCGGCGTGCTCTTCAAGGACCTGCGCGTCGTCGGCCTCGGCGCGTCCGCGTCCTTCGCGCCCACGCTCGGCAGCACGCTCAACCCCCTGGGCGTGCTCGACGCCATCCAGAACATGCGCCACCCGCCGATCAAGGACATCCTCAGCGGCTTCGAGGGCGTCGTCCGCCCCGGCGAGATGCTATGTGCGTGTTTATTTTCTGGCGGGGCGGGGCATATCTTATCTACGCGCATATACGCGCGCATATACCCCAATCCCCGCCCCCTTTATCCCCGCACACAAATCGCTGACTGACCCCCGCAGTGGTCCTCGGCTCGCCCGGCTCCGGCTGCTCCACGCTCCTCAAGACGCTCGCGAACCAGCGCGGCGAGTACCACGCCGTCCACGGCGCCGTGCACTACGACGCGCTCTCCCCCGCCGACATCGCCGCGCACTACCGCGGCGACGTGACCTACTGCCCCGAGGACGACGTGCACTTCCCCACGCTCACCGTCGCGCAGACGCTCGCCTTCGCCGCGCGCACGCGCGCGCCGCAGCAGCGGCTCGATTCTGCCCCAAGGGAGGAGTTCGTGGGGAGGATGACGGGCGTGCTGATGACGATCTTTGGGCTCGCGCATGCGCGGGACACGCCCGTGGGGGACGCGGCGATAAGGGGGGTGAGTGGGGGGGAGAAGAAGCGCGTGAGTATTGCGGAGGCGCTCGCGACGCGCAGCCTGCTCGGCGCGTGGGACAAGTGCGTCTATCTCCCTTCCCCCCTCTCCTCCCCCGCCCCCTCCCCGCTGATGTGACGGATTTTTCGCAGCTCGACCCGCGGCCTCGACGCCTCCACAGCCCTCGAGTTCGTGCGCGCGCTGCGCATCGCGACGGACATCGCGCGCCTCTCGACCATCGTCTCGATCTACCAGGCCTCCGAGTCGCTCTACGCGCTCTTCGACAAGGTGTGCGTCATCAACCAGGGGCGCATGGCGTACTTCGGGCGCGCGGACGCCGCGCGGCAGTACTTCGTCGACCAGGGCTGGGCGCCCGCGAACCGGCAGACGACCGCGGACTTCCTCGTCGCGTGCACGGACCCGCTGGGGCGCACGCCCGCGCCCGGGCGCGCACTGGCCCAGATGCCGCAATCCCCCGCGGACTTTGCAGCGGCGTTTTTGAAGAGCGGCGCGGCGGCGGAGAACCGCGCGGACATGGCGCGCTACGAGGCCGAGTTCGTCGGCAACGCCGCGCGCGCCGCGGCGTACGGCGCGTCCGTGCGCGCGGAGCACGCGGCGCACACGCGCGGGCGCAGCGCGTACACGATCAGCCTGCCGATGCAGGTGCGCGCGGTGATGCGGCGGCGCGCGCAGGTGATCGCGGGGAACGTGACCGCGCAGGTGTTCCAGCTCGCGAGCTTCATCGTGCAGGGGATCATCATGGGGACCGTGTTTTTGCGCGTGCCGGATAGCACGGGGGCGTATTTCTCGCGCGGGGGGGTGCTGTTCTTGTGAGTCGCCCTCTCTCTGTGTGTGGAAAGTGGAGTTGTGCTGATTTTGGGTGCAAGTGCGCTGCTGTTCTCGGCGCTGACGAGCATGGCGGAGATCCCGAGCCTGTTCGTGCAGCGCCCGATCGTGTTCCGGCACGAGAAGGCCGCGCTGTACCACCCGCTGATCGAGGCCGCCGCGCTCACGCTCGTCGACGTGCCGATCACGTTCGCGACGTCGCTCGTGTTCGCGACGATCATCTACGAGTCCGTGCGCCTGCAGCAGAGCGCGGGCCAGTTCTTCGTGTTCTACCTGTTCCTGTTCACGATGAGCCTCACGATGAAGGCGTGGTTCCGCGCGCTCGCGGCCGCGTGCAAGAGCGAGGCGACCGCGCAGGCGGTGGGCGGGATGAGCGTGCTCGTGCTCGTGCTGTACACCGGCTATGCCATTCCCCAGGTGCGCTTCTTCTTTCCCTCCCCCCTCCTCGCGCTGACTGAGTGTGGCATTACAGCCGAGCATGATCGGCGCGCTCAAGTGGATCACGTACATCAACCCGCTGCGCTACGGCTTCGAAGCGATCCTCACAAACGAGTTCCGCACGCTCAACGGCGCGTGCTCCGCGCTCGTGCCCTCCGGCCCCGGCTACGCCGGCGCCGCGCTCGCGAACCAGGTGTGCAGCACCGTCGGCGCGCTGCCGGGCGCGGCGACCGTCAGCGGCCCGCGCTTCGTCGCGCTGAGCTACGGGTACGCGTACGCGAATGTGTGGCGGAACTACGGGATCGTGGTCGCGTTTGGCGTCGCGTTTGTGGGTGCGTATTTGGTGTTTACGGAGGTGAATACGGGGTTTGCGAGCGAGACGGCGGTGGTGCTGTTTAAGCGCGGGAGCAAGGCGCGCGTGGTGCGGGACGCGGTTGATGAGGAGAAGGTTGCGCCGGAGGCTGCGGGCGGGAAGGAGAGCAATGAGGAGGCGAAGGCGGCGCTCGCGCTCACGCCGGCGATGACGGACGTGTTCTCGTGGCAGCACATGGAGTACGTGGTGCCCATCGGCGCGCACGAGCACCGCAAGCTGCTCGACGACGTCACGGGGTACGTCGCGCCCGGCAAGCTCACCGCGCTCATGGGCGAGTCCGGCGCGGGCAAGACGACGCTGCTGAACGTGCTCGCGGAGCGGCAGACGACGGGCGTCGTCACGGGCGACCGCCTCGTGAACGGGCAGCCGCTGCCCGCGGACTTCCAGGCGCAGACGGGGTACTGCCAGCAGATGGACACGCACGTGCCGGAGACGACCGTGCGCGAGGCGCTGCTGTTCTCCGCGAAGATGCGCCAGCCGGCGCGCGTGCCGCTGCGCGAGAAGGAGGCGTACGTGGAGACGTGCCTGAAGATGTGCGGGCTCGAGGCGTACGCGGACGCGCTGGTCGGCTCGCTCGGCATCGAGCACCGCAAGCGCACGACGATCGGCGTGGAGCTCGCGGCGAAGCCGAAGCTGCTGCTGTTCCTCGACGAGCCGACGTCCGGGCTCGACTCGCAGAGCGCGTGGGCGATCATGGCGTTCCTGCGCAGCCTCGCGGACAGCGGGCAGGCGATCCTGTGCACGATCCACCAGCCGTCCGCGGAGCTCTTCCAGGTGTTCGACCGCCTGCTGCTGCTGCGCAAGGGCGGGCAGACGGTGTACTTTGGCGACCTCGGCGAAAACTCGGGCACGCTCATCGACTACTTTGAGCGGAACGGCGCGCGGCACTGCGCGCCCGAGGAGAACCCCGCGGAGTACATGCTCGACGTCATCGGCGCCGGAGCGACCGCGACGAGCGCGCAGAACTGGCACGACGTGTGGACGCGCTCCAAGGAGTGCGGCGCGCTCGAGCAGGAGGTGAACAAGATCCACGACGACGGCCGCAGCCGCCCGCCCGTGGAGACCGCGCGGCACAGCGAGTTCGCGTCGTCCTGGGGCGCGCAGGTCCTCGAGCAGTGCGGGCGGAGCATGAAGCGGCACTACCGCGACCCGACGTACCTCCTGGCGAAGCTGGTCCTCAACGTCGTCGGCGGGCTGTTCATCGGGTTCACGTTCTGGCGCGCCAAGGACACGCAGCAGGGCACGCAGAACAAGCTGTTTGCGATCTACATGGTGAGTCCCGGCGCTGTCTGAGCGCGTGCGCTTCTGATCTGTCTTGCCAGGCTACGATTCTGTCTGTGCCTCTCGCCAGTCAGCTGCAGGTTCCGTACATCAAGATGCGCAACATCTACGAGATCAGGGAGCGCCCGAGCAGGATGTACAGCTGGACGTCGTTCGTCACCAGCCAGCTCCTCGTCGAGATTCCGTGGAACATCCTCGGCTCTGCGCTCCTGTTCATCTGCTGGTACTGGACCGTCGGCTTCCCCACCGCGAGGGCCGGCTACACGTTCCTTATGATGGGCATTGCGTACCCTCTGTATTACACGACCTTCGGAATGGCCGTCGCTGCTATGGCCCCTACCGCCGAGATTGCCGCCCTGCTCTTCAGTCTGCTGTTCTCATTCGTGCTTACCTTGTAAGTCTCGTTTCCTACATCGACGGATTGCTGCTCATACCTTGACCCTTCCAGCAACGGTGTCTTGCAACCATACAGGCAACTTGGTTGGTGGCAGTGGATGTACCACTTGTCGCCGTATACGTATCTCATTGAGGGTCTCCTCGGAC
This sequence comes from Athelia sp. TMB, assembly GCA_014898675.1. Lineage (NCBI taxonomy): Eukaryota > Fungi > Basidiomycota > Agaricomycetes > Atheliales > Atheliaceae > Athelia > Athelia sp. TMB. The sequence goes on from JACXVL010000032.1 coordinate 76,131, forward strand.
AAGGTAAGCTGTTCGCTTTCTCCATTGACTCCGAATCTTGCTGACATGCCATCCAGCTATTGGTCACGAATCCATCACCTGCTCTTCCACCGAGTTCGTCACGCTCACCCCGCCGAGCGGTCAGACATGCGGCAGCTACATGGCCGACTACATCTCCGCCGCTGGGGGCTATCTGGTGAACTCGGACGCTACCAGCGACTGCCAGTTCTGCTCCATCGCCACTACCGATGCATTCCTCGCGGAGAGCTTCAACATCTTCTACTCGAACCACTGGAGGGACTTTGGGATCATGTTCGCATTCACCATCTTCAATGTGAGATCTTCTTCATATAGTAATATGCCTAAGATACTGACATTCTGCATCACAGATCGCGCTGATGTACATGTTCACCTACTTTTTCCGTATCCGCACTGGCAGCCTCCTTGGGTCTCTCAAAGCTCGTTTCTCCAAGAAGGCATAGGGTTAGTACTAGATCTCACATGAACGAATCAATTGTATATATAATTACATCTACACTCTCCCTAAAGACCCATGGACATAGACATTCCTTTTCTATTTTACGATAATTTGCAATAACTGTTTTGCCCCTATTTTGGTGCGACCGAAATGCCCGAGGTACGATCTGCAGCGAAATTGACAGTTAGACTTTTGATCGCTTCAAATTCCGTAAACGCCATTCAAATATAAAGGACAGCCTCGTTGGACCCCTGGCGTTTTCCCATCCCCCTCCTGACCCCCATGCTCTGTTCAAACCGTTACCCTCTCCCGGTGAGCCAATCTGTGTCGACTTGTCAGCCGCCTAATACTAACTGGCAATTTCCAGGGCTCTCCGAGCACATGCATCATTGACACGGCTCTCGTCCCTCTGCCATCCTTTCTCCTTATCGCCTTTGGTGGCATACTCGTCTGGAGACGCAGACGTGAACGGACTCGAACAATCGTGCCCAGATGGATTCACATCGTATACATGGTCTTGGTTATGGCCTGCATTGCAATGACAGTGTTGGAGTTGGTCAGGCTCGCCATCGACCACCTTGGAGTAGGACTCATACCGGTGGTCCTCGTTGGATTGATTCTTGCGTTCTCTGTCTTGTGCGTGGAAATCAGAGGACGAAGCCAGTCACTTTCTATGGTGAGTCCCCGAACCGTTTTATGGAAAGGCTCCGGGCTGACGTCGATCCGGCAGCTGCTTATCATCTACTGGCTCCTCAACATCACCTTCCAGTCTATCAAAGTCGCGAGGTTGTCAAAGCTGGAAGACCTCTTCCCAGAGCATACAAAGTATCCAGCGTCAGATCAGCTGCTTGATAATGCCGTCATTGTACTTATTGCGTTCATTCACCGTGTCAGCCCTCACTGACCATCCAATGCAGCTGGGCTTATACATCGTCTTTTTCATAATCGAAGAGGTCACTTCATGGAAGAAGCCCTCAGCGGTTGATACTTCTCTTGCTACCAAAGAAGCCGAAGGGGTCTCTGCTACATAGCCATCGTTCCATTTGATTTGTGTACTAATACCATATGCCCTCACATCTAATCAACAGATCACTTTTAATATCCACGATCAGGCTGACATTCAACCAATATACCTTGGTGGTGCTTTGCAGCTGTCAGCCTTCTTGCCATATAAACCCTACAGCTGCTATTTTTCGGTCAGCTAACTTAAGCCCCCACATTCGCTTTGCTTTCTCGCTGCATTCCGGAACTCTGTCTTTACTGGTTTGTTTGCTATCGGGCTATCGAGCTCTTGCATATCTCTACTCGTCATGTCCAACTACACCATCGCTTCACACCAGGCTCCCAATCCGCGACTTGGTATGCAACCTGTACCAGCGCCCGTCCTCGAGGGCGATTTGAACGGACCCACAGCGGGCTCTACACATCTGAGTGGCATTGCTTGTGAGTCTTTGATCTCCTATGTCGCATGTCATGGCTGATTCTTGGTGCAGGGACCCTGATTGCTCTCGGTGTTATCTTCTTCTCCGCTTTCCTGTGGTTCTATCTAAGCATCCTCTTCACAAAGGCCTCATCCATGACCAGGCCCATGGAATATTGGGATGAGCACAAATCATCCGCGTCAGAAGACCTCGAAGACCCGCTCAGCCACAATGAACGCAATCGACTATACTCCTGGTTACATCGCCGCGAGCGCGAGCGCTTCAACGCGCAAAGCCCGGATCTCGCGCCCCGCCCTCTTAGCCCGCCGTTGCAAACCAAACTCTACTTCACATGGCAGCCGCGGAATCCCAAGAAGTCCCGTGCGGAGGAGCTGTCAGCCCCGGCCTCCCAGCGCATGTCTCTCGTTCCGAACCTGCGCCCGCCACCCAAAGCGCACGCCACGAGACGCTTTGCGATCTTCAATAATTCTGAATGTTCTGGCCCAGCACCTGCTTATCGAGATCCGTCACCAACTCCTGCGTACTCCTCACCAGTGACTGCAGATTTCCCTCAGCTACCAAAGTACCCCACCCCCACCCCGCCTCAGGCCACCCCTAGGGCCCCAACGATAACTCCCATTCCAGCTGTGTGGGATGCACGGCGCGAGAAGGGCTCAGCCAAATCCTCAGAACTCCAGCCGCGGGCACCCAAGTCCAAGAAACTGGTACTGACGTTGGGCAGGAGTGATAGCCTAGAATCGCTGGTCCATGAGGCTCGCTGGTTCGCCCAGGTGCGGGACTCGCTAGTTCTGGATAAAGGGACACCCCCTCCGTGCAATTATTTCTGATGCTCCTGTCCCGTTGTTTATTCTTGCTTGCCTTGCTTGTTTTCTACTGTGTAGCCCGTTTGCTGCTTATCCTACTGTCCCATACTATGCATATTCAACTGACCGGCAATCAAGTTGTTTGCCTTCAACTGATTGTCATGGTTGACTCAGCGAATGCATCCATGATAGCACAATCCATCATGGAGCTATATATGCGCTACCCATGCGGTCAAGCCGGATACAGTCCCAGAGCCTATTGATATTCTGTCCTATGCTGCGCGAGCAATCAGTCGACATCGATCGCAGATACAATGGCCTCAGAAACCCAGGACACACCCCTCATAGTAGAGACTGAGCTTGACCCACCACGCTTTTGGCTGAAGACCGCTCCGCTGCCTGGTGCGCCGCCATCGCGGTATACGGGGCGCTATCTGCGCTGGCATGGAAGCGGCTACAACACGATCATGATCATGCCCGATCCCCCAAAGTTTATCAGGGGGCTGCAAGATCCTTCCAGAATACTATACACTCTCAATGACAGCCTGGAAAGGGTGTGGGGCATGGTCATGGGCACGGGTCTGAAGCGTGGAGGATGGGAAATTGTTCAATTAGTGGAGAAACAGGGCGATGAAGGTTTTGTGTGGAAGGACGATGGATCTGGGCAGGAGGTTCTTGTATGGGAGGGCGGGGAGCCGAATGAGCCTTCAGCTGAAGGAAAAGATAAAGAATGGAGGGGTTGGATGGTTATGGAGTGGGCGAACGGTCACCCACAGCTCTTCTGGGTAACAGATAAACTCAAGGGGGAGCTTCCCAGTGGTGCTGAACGTGTGCAGATTGTTAGGCAGCTCCTCCCACCATTTAAGCCTTAGGACGTTGAATCCCATTAGTATGCTTATTATGGTTATCTGGCAGAGGAATGAGTGAATTCGGACTCCGAGGTTGCTTTTCACGGCTGTGGCACGAACAATCGCACTTGGCCAGAGTCCAATCGCGACTACATAGCATGTCATGCATGGCCAACTACGCAATTATCCCGACTTCGCCTGATTTTAATTTCTGGACTTGATATATTTGTGCGCGCCATGCAAGCTTCAGATCCCTACGCAGCAGCGTTAGACATTATACACGCAAACTGACAGAGACATACTCAGCCTGTTCTCTTTCAGCAGCGCGGCGACCCTGCGGATCGTCCCGTACCCCCGCCCCCGCTGCCCCTCTTCTCTCTCCGCCAAGATGCGCACGATCCCATCTTCTATCACCCGAATGTGGCCCGACGCGACGTACGCGTCGAGCGCGGCCTCAAATGCAGGGGACAGTGCGCGGCCCCACGCTGACGCCTGTGAAAAGGTCTGCTCCATGCATAGGCAGAGTGCTGTGCGGGTTAGGTTGACGGAGGCATGGTGGGAGAGAGGGGCGTACCGGCCAGCGCGTTCAGCTTGAAGCGCAATGCGTGCGCATCTGGATCGCCCTGTGTGCGGTGAGTGGCATGACTGGCAGCACGGACAGACGCGCGTACGAAGGCTGAGTACTTTGCTTCGAGCCCCGCGGCGATTGCTTTAGCGTTAGCATGCTGTTCCAATGTTGGTGGGGCAATGTGAAGAGAAGAGCGGGGACACGCACAAACTGGAACATAGACGTATTCGTTAATTGGCACGGTGGCTTGTTAGTGGGATCCTGTGAGTCACTAGAAATATACTTACGATCTACAGTAGTTATGATGAGGTCAGTCAGTAGAAGCAAACGCTGAGCAGAGCCTCACTCACGTCCTCGGCCTATTGTGGGGATTGATGTCGTAGTTTACAACACAGATATTCAAAGAAGAATACGCACATTCTGAACAAGTTAGATGGAGGCGAACGATGACGCCCATGAACACTCACATCCTGATTAAGGACAATTGAGGTAAATGGGGGTGCACGTACAGGCATGAAATGCACTCACAGTCTGTGAAATAGATCTGGCGTCAAAGGGTGGCAGCTCTGCGCAACAGGAGAAAACTCACGTACTGACGCGATGAAAGCGCTATCAATAGGAGGCATGCTCGGAATCAGAGAAATTGGGTACGCACATACTGGTGGCGGTGCGATATCGAAGACTATAGATCAGTAAACGCAGCATCTGGGAGATAAAATAATCACATCCTGTGGGGCAAAGCGAGCTTAAGAGGTGAACAAGCGGAGGACCGACGAAGAGCGCTCACACGCTGTGGTGGCGTTAAGTTGAAGTCGACGAATTCTCAGCGAAATAGAAGATGCAGCTATAATCAAGGGATTGCTCACATGCTATGTGATGAAATCAGGATGAGCAGGGCAACAAGCGGTGGGCATAGCATACTTACCATCTGCAAATCAGATATGTTAGCGAACTACGTCCGAAAGAATATCAATACATGGCACCCACCACAGGCTGCATCGTTCGGTAAGTTCAAGTACGATATCAAGAGGCGTATAAACCATTCACCTCCTGCAATGGCAGCAGTTCAATAATATCAGTAAGCCGCACTGTGCTAGGATATCTCGCACACTGACTTCCTAGAACGTGTTTCATGTGTGAGCAAGCTACTATTTTGGTAACAGATCGCTCCGCAACTCACATACTAAGCAATTTCGGGTCAGCTGGGGACAGTGAGTGTCAATGGGTAACAGAGCAGGCCGATTCACCTGCTGTGAAATAATTAATGTGGTCAGACTTGGTTAGCATGGGGCATCGGAATACTGACTGCCTATTGAAACGTGCGTTAGTGGGCGTACTTAGAGCTGGGAGAATGAGCGCAGACTCACATCCTGTATACGATCTCAGCAAAGCGTTTAGAAGTAATTAGTTGCAGACTTACGCGCTGGGTATATAATCAGATCGGCCTTAAAAATCGGGCTGTCTACCACATATTGTGGAACTTACCCAAACGTGTGGGAAGGCCGACAATCCGATCTCCACAATCTGGGATAGTAAACTATGAGTGCGGCTGTCGAAAGCAAAGTTATCACTGAGGAAAAGTCCTTTCTGAAGATGAACGTACATATAACCCAAAGCGCAGCGAACGCAAAGATCCACATTGCTTTGCTGGACTGAGAGAAACAGAATCCTCAGGGCATCATCTGTGATCGCGTTGGCTGTTTCTTCAATCAACTCGGCGCAGGTGCTGTTAGGACGATGCATATCTAGGGGGCGCATCTGTCAAGCGCGCTATCTATCGCTCGGGAATGTGGTTACCTTTGAGATACAAAAAACCCGCTGGCGGGTATCTAAATGATTGCAAGGGCCTCTGAAAGAGACTGTGAAGCTTTATCTCCGCCTGAGCAGGGGCTTGCGCCTTCGCATCCTTGATGCTGACTTTGAGACCGGAAATCTGACTACGTTCTCGGATCTCGCTGAACGATTTGGTGACAAGGCCGTCGAACTTGGTGAAGACCGCGATTACAGGGACTAGAGAAAATGTTTAGAATGCACCTGACAGCCTCGTATCGGACAGCCCACCGTTTTCGATGCCGCATTCGTTGAAAAAGAATTCGTCCGCGGCAAGGAGTGGTCGGTCGGTGTCTGTAGGAAGGCAGTACCTTGGAGCGAATAGAGTGAGCTGAGCGTACTTCAAGCAACGGCACAGTGTCTGCAGTAATTACCATACGGCGTGCAGCTGATCCGACAAGCTCTTAGCGTCTGCCCGTCTTCTCAAAAACTTCTTGACAGTGTCCGTCTCGTCCGTAGAGCCAGATTCAAACCCTCGAGAATCGTGAAATATGAACTGAGGATTGCTTTTGAATATCATCTCGTTGTTGATATTGTGAAGTCCTCGCTGAAATTATAATGAATATGTTATGCCAGTAATTATGATGACAGAACACAACCTCTGATGAAGGCGTGATGATAGTGGCACCCATCTGTGGTGAGGCATGTTAGTTGCAAGTATTGCGTGAGTTGAAATGAACAGGCCCGCACCCGATTTCCCGAAGGATCGAAGATCATTGGCTCGTCAATCGTATTGCAGACTTTCTTCAAGATTGTTGTCTTTCCTGCATTGCTTCTTCCCATCACTAAAACGCGGAAGTGTGTGCATCTTCTCCGGATCCTGATGTTTTCAGGCAACGACGACTCTTCCTCAGATTCTGAACCGTCCCAATTGAAGTTTAGGTTTTTCATTTTTCAGTCGGCGTTGCCGGATAAGAGATAGTTCAACAGCACAAAGAAGGGATTGAAAAGAGACAGTCCCGAATATCAGATGACCCAAAGTCCGGGTTTGCGTCACTGTTTTGAACCAGAATTTGTGCAATCGATGTCGATGAGCGGCGATGAAGAACCGGAAGCTTGACAGTAGGAATTTGTAGAACACAAGGCTCAGAAAAAGCCCAAAGGTATTCTTGTAAATGATGAGGAAAGCTGATTTCGCCTTGTTGATGGTTGGTTCGAACTTTGACCGAGCGTCAGCTAGATTGATTCTTGTGGTCAGAAAGGAGTCAGAGTCGGCGCTCGGCGCCCGGGCGGCTGTGAATTTGGCGGTGGCAAAGCTTAAGCGCCCGCTTATGTAAGGGGATTTGCATATGAAACAGTTACCTACGTTGCGGGTGCAAACTGTTCAACGCGCCATATAACCTCTGCAATCATGAACACAATGATATCTGCACTTCTTTCTATCTCATCATGGCCACTGCAATTGGCAAACGACTGCGTTTCCTCGTTCTGGCGGTTATAATGTTTGGCATTGTGGTGGTACGCAACGACGCGACGCGTGCATGCCATACCCTGAACCATGCTGATATCGAAGACAATAGCCCTTCGAGATCGCCCGCGCGCTCCTACTGGCGCCCTTTGGCGCACACACGCACGCCGTTCCATCATGGAGCCGCATTGTCAATATGCGTGTGCGCATAATTCGGCAGTCGCTCTCCTGGGCTACCTGGCTACGCACCGCGAATCTTTTTGACTGGCACCTGGCGCCTCTTCTGCACAAGAAGGCGGATCGTGTAAAGATACAACGGTGGTCAGATTTTGACTATAAAGTCCTTCTAAAGGGTAGTGATTTAAGATGCGAAATCACAAAGGAGGGGCTGGGTGGGGAGGTCGATGCGCTGTGGTTCCGTCCTGCAGCGGGTGTAAAGGTGGACAAGAAGAAGGTTTTATTGTACATCCACGGTGAGCATTTTAGAAAGATATCGTGAGACGCGTGCCAATGGCGATAAAATGCTTAGGCGGAGGATATGTTGTGCAATGTTACGACGACCCCTTGTACTACGCCCTTACTGCCCGATTCGCTAAAACCTTCAACATTGATGTCCTCAGTGAGTAGCTCATTTTCTTTTCATGCTAGATATCTCATTGATTACACCGTATGTTAGGTGTTGACTACCGCGCATCTGCCTCTGAGCCTTTCCCTTACTGCTTGCAGGATACTATCAGCGCGTACCGCTACCTTACTCTTGAGAAGGGCTATAAGCCTGAGGATATTACCATCGGCGGAGACAGCGCGGGAGGCAATCTCGCTCTTGCCACTATCAGATACCTCAATGAGTACCATGACGTGTCACTGGGCCTCTCGCTCCCTGGGCGGCTCTTCCTCCTTTCGGTGAGCTCTCCCCCCAAAAAAACCTGTGAGAGTCAACTCACTGACCATGCTTGAATATTAGCCCTGGACGGATCTAACCGTGGCTGGCGCGCTCGATCCCGCTGCGCAGATCAAAGCCAAAACTGACTATGTCCCCATCCTCATGGGCATGACTGGCGCGACCCAGCACACAGGTACCCTCCCGCACGAGTACGAACGCCGCAAGCACCCATATATCTCGCCTTTCTTTGCCGACTTCACCGCATTCAAGGCCACATCGCTCCAGATCCATGTGACCTATGGCACGGCGGAGCTAATGGATGCTGAAATCGAGATCTTCGTGAAGAAATTGCAGACGGAGGTGGGGGTGGACAGGGTGAATGTGTGCATAGCGGAGGATGCGGTGCACGATCACCAGCTTGTGTTCCCTGAGTTGAAGGTATCAGATGCGTCGTTCAAGGCGCAGGCGAGGTGGTTCAGTGGGGGAGCGACGGAAGCTTCTGTGCGTGTACGGTATTAGCGCAATGATGACTATTGCATGTCACAAGTGTAAAAATAAAGCCTGATATCCACTGCATAGTAGTGGCATGTACGATTATTGATATTGCGTTAGCCCCTGTCCAGCTAATTCCCGCAGGATGCATGTATGAACAGCAACCGTGTACCTAGGCCAAACTTATGTCTCTCGCTCGCTCAGCATTCAAAGAACACCGATACTTGTTCTTGGACGAAATAAATACTGTCCCGCGACATTTGTTTCGTGTCAGAGGTCCCACGACTGAAATCTCTGACCTGGACACTAAAACCATGATGTCAGCCGTTCACCTTGACTTTTGCTCTGATCATAGCACTCGTTTCAACAACCATCGCAACAATGACATCTGGCCTGACTTAAAGCTATCAAACTAGATTGAGTCGCAACTAGATTGAGTCGCAACTAGATTGATACAAAGAGGGGGACAGATAAGTCAGAGGGAAAGAAGAGATATCGCCCTGCTGTCCCGACTCCCGTAAGAGAAATTTGGCCTCTGTGTAGATCCTTCAGAGATGTCGCTGGTCCAACTGTACGCACCCGAGTTTACAAGAAGCTTACCCTTACTCCTGGCTGGGCTTCAA